>JAXDDX010000208.1:575000-662743 GCA_034670405.1 Hoplostethus atlanticus
GGAGCCACTGCAGGACCCTGGAGAGTCTGGAGGTCATCCCGCAGCACGTCGGACTCATCACCATGGAGAGATACCACACCATCCGCCACTACCTCCTCAAGGTGAGGCTCCTCCCACCGTCACATCTCACCAGGAGGTCCCTTCACCCCCTGGGTTTACACACCTGCCTACATTTTGTTGACAGTAGGGTTCAGCCTCAGTTACGGGATGCTTTCTCTACCCCCCCCAGGCCTGCGACACCCCTCTCCACCCGCTGGGCCGGCTGGTGGAAGCGCTGGTGGCGGTCTACAGGATGACCTACGTGGGCGTGGGGGCCAACCGGCGGCTCCTGCCCCAGGCCGTCAACGAGATCAAGTCCTACCTCAGTCGCATCTTCCAGATCGTCAGGTAGGAGATGCTTCTATCCTGCTGGCTGTGGATATGGAGGGGTGGATAGATGGGTGGAGTTTATCAATGAATCAATCAGCCAATCAGGCGATGACGACTGTCGCCATTTTAACACGTGTGTGTGTGTGTGTGTGTGTGTGTGTGTGTGTGTGTGTGTGTGTGTTCATGCAGGTTCCTGTTCCCTGACCTGCCAGAAGAGGGCGGTCTGGTTCCAGAGCCCTCCACGGACAAGAGGGAGCCGGGCTCGACCGACGCCCAGCTGGAGTCACCCAAACCTGGGTACGGGCCGGGGGGGTCGTCCCTGGGGAAGCGGCGGGGGTTTATTACTGTCAAATGTGGATATGTCACGAGGTCAGGTGAGGTCAGGGGTGCTGATATAGCGTACCTGAAGGTGACACCCCTTTTTTTTTTGTCTTTTTTTTTTACCCAGGCGGGTGGTGAGCAGCTCCGCCCTGCTGCTTCCCGTCCTGCTGCCTCGCCTCTACCCACCCCTCTTCACCCTCTACGCCCTGGACAAGGAGAGGGAGGACGACGTCTACTGGGAGTGCGTCCTCCGCCTCAACAAGCAGCCCGACCTGGCGCTGCTCGGCTTCCTGGGGGTGCAGCAGTACGTCACGTAGTAAAAACGGGGACAGTCGAGGGAAATTTGATGTATTACGGGTGTTTCTGTGATTTCTTTTCTCTTTAAAGATGATTGATTGTGTCATTGACCCACATTACATCCAAAGCATCTTGCAGTACTGGGAAGCACATTGGTTTTTAGCGTCCCAGTGGAAAACAAACTTTGAACTACAAAGAACCACACACGGACTCGAACACACACTGAAGGAAGCGGGGTTGAAGAGGGATGTTTCCTTGTAGCGTCGTCACCTTTTTCCTAAGCAGCGTCTCTTTCTGTGTTTGTTCCTCAGGAAGTTTTGGCCTGTTTCCATCCAGCCTGCGTTGGGGGAGAAGCAGCAGGTACGGCGTCGTTTTATGGGTTGACTCGATTTGTACAAAATAAATGTTCAAACTGGTGCAAGTGAGATAAAAACACAAAACGTCTCTGGACTTTAATTTGCTTTGCTCTTCATTACCATTCTTTGCGTCAGTCTTGTTTTTGCTCCCGGACCCTTTCCACATCTTTTTATTGTTGTGTTTTTAGTTTACCAGCCAAACAAAAATGAGAATCTGAAGGTAAACCAATGCCCCTCTGGTCTCCTTTAGGTCCTCTCCAGCACCAAGGATGCCTGCTTCGCCTCCGCAGTGGAAACCCTCCAGCAGATCAGGTAGTTCGTTGGTCGACTGAACTATATGAAACATCTTTGTAGGTTTCCTCTTCAGATGTTTTGATCCGTGACGAAGGAGGAAGAGTCTCTTGTTGAGTGTGGTTTGATTCGTTTGCAGCACAACGTTCACGCCGTCGGACAAACTCCAGGTGATCCAGCTGACCTTCGAGGAGATCACCCAGGAAGTGCTGTCGCTGCTGAAGAAGGACTTCCTGTGGTCCATGGACGACCTCTTCCCCGTCTTCCTCTACGTGGTGCTGCGTGCTCGGTCAGCCCCGACACACACACACACACACACACACACACACACACACACACACACACACACACACACACACACACACACACACACACACTCTCTGTTGGATATATACTATATATATGAATAGTTTGGAAAACAAGGTTATTGCTCGGTGCCGATATAAACACTGAGACACTCCGCCTGTCGTTGTCCTCCAGGATCAGGAACCTGGGGTCAGAGGTCAGCCTGATTGAGGACCTGATGGACCCCTGCGTTCAGCACGGAGAGCACGGCATCATGTTCACCACACTCAAGGTAACACATACACACACACACACACACACTCACAAAAGCTCTCTGTCACGTATTTAATTGACAAGTGCTAGCCACTACCTGTATCCATGGCAACAAGTGTGTGTGTGTGATGTGCTCTTCCCCCCTTTCCCAGGCGTGTTACTACCAGATCCAACATGAGAAGATCACTTAAGGAGGGCGGGGCCTTACGCCTCCTCTGCATGCTCCCGCCTCGCCTCACCCCCCCCCCCACCCATCGCCCCGCCCCGCCCCCCCTCCCCAAGCGCCGGGTGACAGCCAATGACAGGACTGGGATCGGAGCGCCTTGGGATGCAGCGGAGTCAATGGGAAGATGAGGAGGCGGAGGATCGCATTATAACAGGTTGCTGACGGCTGGCTCCATCTGCTGGTGTTACGGAGACAGGACCACCTCCCTCCTCTCTCACACACACACACACACACACACACACACACACACACACACACACCACTAGCCTCATATACACAGATCATCGTTGTGAAGGTACACATGATACCGTCGGTGTTACGCTGCCAGAGAGGAGCCATTTCATACTGTATTATAAAACATGAAGTCTTTGGAAGCTGAATGAAGGAGTCTGTTCTGTGGGACATCCTGGTGGGGGCGGGGCCGGGGCTGGGGGCGGGGCTTTATTAGGGAAGTAGGTTTGCTGGTAGAAGAGAAAAAGCCACCAGCCACTGTGTCCTGTGGATGGAGGTTAGTTCCCGTCCTGGTTTGCTACCCTAACCTGACATTTTTCTACGTGAAGATCCAGCGGTAGGAATAAAAGCCGGCGTTGGTTTGACCTTCTCGACCTTCAGCTGGACCTTTTTGACCTCAAAGCACACGCGTTTTACGAGTGCACACTTTTACTACGTCTTACTGATGTCAGTATTAACGCGGAGACGGCCTGATACGACGGGCGTGGACATACGGCGCTGCGTTGGAGGCGACGACCACAGGTTTCTCCTCTGGTGGATGGTGAGCTGCTCTGAGATAGAAGAACTTACTTACTAATATTGTTTCATCTAATATTTTGGGTCAGCACCTTTTTTGTCAAAGGTAAAATTTGTGCTCTGATTTCCAGTTTTCCTTGACCTCCTAGCAAAATCTAAAAAAAAAAATCTTGTTTTTCTTAGAAAATCTGAATCCAGTTTTCAGTGTTAGTGAATGTGGACAGGGTTCCTACATGTCTGGAGAGTTTGAGAAAGTAAATGGATTAGGGAGCTTCCATGTCTGGGAAAGTTAGGGAAGATATTGTTGTACGTGACTACACACCACTGTCATTCCCAGAGTAATCTTCAGCTGTAGCCCGTCATCAGTACACAACATATTGAACACTGACCAAAACCTTCAATTAAAAACAATACAGTCTGGAGGTTTTAATAGGAAAATGCTTCGTCCTGCAGCGGGTCAACCAGTGAAAGCACTGAGATCTCCCATTGACATGCAATGGAACTAAGCTGATACGATGGACGGTGTTGTATTTTCCAACCATCATCTGAAGGTTTTATTATAAGCTTAACGGTTAAATAGTGAAAACAAACAGTCACGTTTGGAAATGACCAAACTATGTGGCCTGTAGGGGGCGGGAGTGAGTTTCCTCTGTCGGGGGTTTCAGCAGTTCAGTGTTGTTATAGACGAGATGCTCCAAGCAGCGTCTCCACACCATCTGTTGTGGTTACCATCTTTTAACCTATTTATGGCACTGACTGTTTACGTGTCACACACACCAGTACCGGTTCCTACAAGGGCTTAAGGGGGATTCGGCGGATGACAAAGCGCCGCTTCTGTTTCCTAGAAGATTTGACACCAGAAAGGCCAGGGGACTTTGGCGGGCGTCAACTGAAGGCGGTAAATTCAGTTCTAGCTTCAGTTTCCTTGCATGATTTGTAAAATTGAGCAACACATTTTTTACATGAAGTGAGTCTAGAAAAACAGCTTGGCTTTTCTGGTGTTGAACCGAAATTGACATCATAAGTTGTGGTGAGTTAATATCACAATCCCACAATTCTTTGCTTCATAATATTGTATTCAGTTATTTTTATTTACATTTCAAAGTAATTGATGAAAGGCCACATACCGTAATAATCTGGTTAACAAAGTGCTTCCACATCTAAAAGCCGTTGGATTTCAGCTAGTCATTGATTTCTTTTTTCCTGTGTAGTTGGTTTTGACTTTTTCACTGCAGCCAAAAGAGCAAATGACAGTTTGAAATCCGACTTCTCTCATACTGTGGTGATTTGAAGGGTTGTGACAGCGCTCATCCAATCCTCATCCTGGTTATTCAGTTGTTTCTGTGACCATGTGTGCCTACCACGTATGATGCAGTGAAGCAATAGTGTCTCTCTAACTGAAGAGTTCGTTTCCAAAATGCTATACATCCATTTTGGGGAAAAACAAACAAAAAATTCATCATTCAATATCTCTAAAATGAACAACCGACTTGAGTCTTGAGACTTAAGAGAAGGTTTTTTAGATGAAACTCTTCACTGCATTTTGTTGGTGTCACGTTGGACGCGGTTATGAATGAAGGCTCCATTTAACACAATGTGAAGGGTTAAAGGTTAACGGTTAAAGGTTAACTTATATCAGATGAAGTCATCGAGTGCTGCTGCCAATCAAAATGTCAAAATGATTTTATACCATACTGAAGAACACTGATTTCCTCACCACCCAAACACTAATAACCTTTTGATTGAAACAATCAGAACATGAACTGTATAATCTGAGTATGATAGATTCATTTGATAGATTCAATTAATGGTAAAAGACTTTTAACTGGATTGAATGTACCATCACATTGGGTTCACAACTGACTGTCTGGTTAACTTACCTCAGTACCTGTTCACTATAAAACTGTTGCATTGGGCGTAATGAGTGTTAAATGTCAGTGGACTATTGTGTTTCCCCATTGACATTTAGTTTCAGCTGGCTGATATGACGCCCCTCTGTGTGTCTTTTACATGTTGTCAGACGTGTTGTACCTTCAGATAATAACAAAGGGCAATAAACTAATTTGGTCGTTGCTTATCAGCTCCGTGTCTTCACATGGTTCCTATGTGGGAAATTAATTGGGTCATTTCCAGGTTTTGAAAAGTTTGTGCAAAAGTCTGGAGAAAATATTGTTTTTCAGCGCCACTTGTATAGCAACACGTTTTCTGTACCTGCTGTCATTTCACATATTGTGATATTTGCTGTGAAGGATATTGTTCAGCTATATATTGATGTGGCCTATGACAGGCATATTGTGATGTTTAGTTGTAGTGATCACCATCCAGCATCTTGAAATCATGTCCAGAATGGAAAAAAGTCTGGAATTTTAAGATGGAAAATGTAAGAACTCTGTTTTCAGGAGATAAAAAAATGAAAAATGAAGCTTGTCACTTTATTTTGCCTTTGAATTTAAAGGGAAATCCACCCTAAAACACTTTTAACATATTGGTGATGTACTTTGCATTTCATTTTGTTATTTTCGTGTTTTTTTGTTTATTCCCGTGGATAACTGGCCAAGCAGACAATGTGGCGTTGAGGTATTTCCAGTTTCACATCAGAAAATGTTTCATTGATCTAAACCAGTGGTGTCCAATCATGTGCCATGGAGGGCCGAGAGTCTGCAGGTTTTCACTCCAACCAAAGACGACAGCAGGTGATTTCACTGATTAGCCCCTCCTCTCTGGTTGAAGGTGTGTTAATCAGTGAAATCACCTGGTGTCGTCTTTGGTTGGAGTGAAAACCTGCAGACTCTCGGCCCTCCATGGCACATGATTGGACACCACTGATCTAAACCATCAACGGTAACCGTCAGGTATTGGTGTCAGCCAATCAGAATCAAAGTGGCAGTGTCACTGGCAAATCCTCCCAGCGTTGTTCTTTTTGATACCTCTTTTTGAGAGGAAGAGGTATGGTATTACCAACCCTGCGTATTCACAGCCCAAAGCTTTTCTGATGAGCGTGAAGAGATAATCTTGTGTAATACGGATGTATTACGTTTTGTTTTTGGATGGGAGGTTGTGTGGGATAATTTTCCTGGGAATTAGATCACCAACTAGCAGATTATCTACTGTTGACTCATCCAGATTTTTTGGCTTGTGCTGAGTAAGGGGCTGGGAGATTGCTTATCCGAGCATCATGTCCACTCGTTCAGTCCAGCTGTTGGCCCCAGATCAGTGCATCACTTAATTACACACTAAAGGCTTTTCCCCCCCGAACCCTCTTTCTGTTTCTCTTCCTATCTCTATCTGAGACCATTCAGTTACACACTAAACCCTCTCTCACTCGCTTGTTTCCCCAACTCGTTTGTCTCGTGTTTTCTTCCAGCACAATTGGAAAAATCACGACTGTCTTTACTTGCCTAAAGTCAGAAAGCACCCCAAGGTTTCTAGCGTGAGGCTTTATATTTGAGAATAGACCCAGGTCCTTCTGTCTGGTGGGCCAAACAACATAACCTCAGACTTCCCCTCGTTCAGATGCAAAACGTAGTGGAATCGCTCGGCCTCACAGGCGGGTATAATTGTGTGTCGTCGGCATAACGACGGAAGGAGACATAGTGTTTCTGGATTATATGGCCGAGGGGAAGCAAAGTGAAGAGAAGGGAAGAAGAGAAACGTAGAAGTAACAATGAAGTGACACTTTCCCCAACTCTCTCTCTCTCTCCCCCTCCTTCCCTCTCTCTTTGTAGTTATTTTTGCCTTTCTCTGCCCTTTCAAGTGGCACTGAAGTCACACTTATTTCTTGGTTTTCTGTCTCTCTCTGTCAGACTGTTGGAGTTTCCTCTTCTCCCCACAGCTCTGCATGCGTGCCGTTAGCAGAAAGAGTTAAGAAGATTTGGCAGCTCCGCGGCGTACAACCAGCCGGTGAGGGAGGACGAGCTTCCGGTGGTGAGAGGCAGGCGGCTCACTTGCCCGGGATTAAGTGGGATCGAGAGAGATTACAGCCCTCTCTCCCTCTCCCTCTCTCTCTCTCTCCAGCAGCTCGATGAAAGCATAGCGCTCTCTCCAGTCTCTTGGGGAATACTTTTCCGGCGTATCTGCACCCAGATCGGTGCTAAAAACCCACTGGGATCTGGAATATAAAGGCGTGTGACATCCAAGGGTTTGAAGGTAAAATGCATCAAATTGCTTTAATACTTGAGTGCAGAGAGGAGAGTAGGGCTTGGGGGAAGGCCAGAGGGATCATCCTCTTCCTGTTGTTTAAACTGCAGAAATTTGCCTCAGGGTTTTTCCTCTGTTACTGTCAGACACATTCACTTTTTTAAACTATTATCGTTGTTTGGGTACATTCTCATTTCTCATCTTGCACTGGTACAATACCTTTCTAATATGATCAGGGATGTAGTGGAGGGTAAAACCCATAAAACTCCATTTACTAACCTTTTCTTTTCATTTCTGACTGTTGTTTCGTGCTGTTTTATGTACTTTTGTGTATTTGTGTTTATGTTTTTATACTTATTCACCTGGCTGCAAGGAGAATTTCCCCTAAGGAACAATAAAGTTGAATTGCTTTGAATAAAGTTGAATTAAATTATATTAAACTCTATTTGCAGAATAGAGTTTACCCACCTTTTTAGCCTAGCATAAATGACAGGAATTTATAGTAAACACCAGAGTATGTAACATCAAACTGACGTCAGCTTAAATTCTAAAGATAGGGCCTTTTAAGAGAAAAATAAAAGCATGAATTCATGTTTTTCTGTAAATATAATTGATTTTTGTTCATATCGCCTGCCTGATGCTGATCACTGACTGGAGACTTTTGTTTGCCCACCGTTTTACCATTACATCACTAGTCGTGATCTTCAGGGTCGTGCTGTGAGCACCAGGCTGCCGTGAAGTGTGTCATTAACCCCTGACCCCATTCACACTGAGGACTGATACTCTATGGTTGAGACTGCCCATCCCCCCCCCATGCATGTTGACAAAGTACTGAACAGGATTGTGATGATTTCCAGGTCTTTGAAAGAATGGGAAATCAAAAAAACAAGGAGGAAATGAGGCAAAGGTCCAGAAAATCATTGAAACTGGATTATTATGTTGTCTGTTCAGTCATGGTGGCTCAAAACTCCATCAACAGAAAATCCAAGGAGAAAGACGTCACAGTACTGGACAGACTGTTTGATTGACAGGTGATCTCTGGGAAGAGCAGTGAGGAACACCACAGTGAGGAACACCACAGTGAGAACACCACAGTGAGGAACACCACAGTGAGGAACACCACAGTGATGGCTGAGAGACGAAGATGGAGACTGAATTAAAACATAAGGACTTCCTGGATTACCACGTTAACCAACTTGTCTGTTATGTCGTCTTTGTATTTCCAGGTTATTGTCAGTCCTGGTAAGCGGTCATTGGGCGGTCAGGGTCAAAGGTTGGTGGTCCAGTGACCATGAGGCAGGCGGTGGAGGCTCAGGTGTTAAACCCGCACTGTGCACTAGGAGAACACGGTCAGTAGGGAAAAGTGTACTTGCACTTTATATAATAAATGTATTACTTTAACCTGCGTTTGGAGGATACACATGTTAGTCCATTGGGGTGTGTGTGTGTGTGTGTGTGTGTGTGTGTGTGTGTGTGTGTGTGTGTGTGTGTGTGTGTGTGTGTGTGTGTGTGTGTGTGTGTGTGTGTGTGTGTGTGTGTGTGTTTTCCAGGCCTGCGTCAGATCCTGACAGATGTGATTGAGGAGGTGAGGCAGTCGGTGGATCAGGACATCAGCGGAGCAGAGCTGCTCTACAGCCTGCTGAACGCCTCCTGGCTCCAGTCGCTACTCAAGGTCTCCGCTAACTTCACTGACAGACATTTTCTCTGGGGGGTTGTCGAAAGGCATTCTGGGAAATGTAGGAAACCACTAACTGAAGTAGCAGGTTGAGGGAACGTGGGTACAACAAAAAAGTAAATTACAACGCTTCATCACAAAGAAAATCAGATTGATGATATATAACAATGTAAGAGGGTGGATTTTTCCTAAAAAGTATCACAATTTGTTTTTTATTTTGTGCTCAATCACTATCAAGCATTTTATAAGAGTGGATGTCACAGTTTTCTAACCGTCTGTTCTCTGAAATCTGTCTCTTCCACGCAGGTCTATGAGTGTCTTCAAAAGTTTCAGAAAGATTCCCCGACACCGGCCCTGAACTACGCTTCTGGACTGTCCCTCCAGGTTTGGGTTTACATGTTACATTTTATCCAGAGTGACTTAGCAGGTAGGAGTTCAGTGCCTTGCTCAAGGACACATGGCTGATGCTATCCTCTGCAATGTAAACAAAGGTCTTTAAGTTAGCGAAGACCTTCAGTAATATTCCATATTGAGTTTTAACGTCACGCCAGCAACATTTTCTAAGAGTAGGTGTCACTTTTTTGAACGGTGGATATCTCTCTTTGGAACAAAACTCAACGGATCCCGTCTGCGTAGTTGTTGATCGACATCCGAGCGTTGCCAGGCTGCTCCGACGAGGCCAAGGAACTCTACAGCCTCCTGCAACAGCCCCACCTCCAGGTAAACATGCACATTTGTCGGCCTAGTGCATCCGGAAAACTGTCCGATCGTATGTTGATTCCATGTGTGTGTTGTAGGCGCTCCTCTCGGCCCATGATACGGTGGCCCAGAAGGACTATGAGCCGGTGCTGCCGCCGATGCCAGATGAACTGCCGGACGATGAGGAAGCCACCAGGATCGTCTGCCTGGTCAAGAACAAACAGCCCCTGGTGAGCGAAAGAGCTATGGCCTCCTTCTTGATCGGTCTATCTATCTATCTGTCTATCTGTCTCTCTGTCTGTCTGTCTGTCTGTCGTTCTGTGGGCGTGGCCCGAGTTGACTGACATGCCTATTGAAATTCAACATTTGGCAGGCTAGTATCTGGAAATGAGGTCACGTTTTGATGGGATCACCCCATTAAGCCATTTTTTAATCCCGCCCCCCCAAAAAAAACCAGTTGCTGAGATCAGGGAAATTCATCAGACAGACTTCTCTGAGTGTAGAAACGAGAGTGTAGTGTCGTTATTCACACGCCAGGACGACAAAAATGAGAAATAAGAATTGTACAAAAAGCATTGAAAAATATATACATATTGTGATACTTGGTGTGAATTTGTGCGATCTTTTTAAGGTAGTTCAGGTTTCAAGGTAGATGAGATGAGGTGAATATCTCTTTTTTTAACCCATATATATCATGGCAACACTGGACCACACGAGAAATAACACCTCCAATACTAGTATGTGTTTATCTTCTGGAAGCAGATGTGCGTGCTCATAGATATTTTAACTTGTAGTCTTTCTTTTGCCCAAAATAACTAAAAGAATGAATGCAGCTGACCCTGCTTAACGGATACCAGATGTAGGCTGTATCTGTATGACTGTTTGGTTGTGTGGTCGATGGTTTCAATCAACAGAGAAACAGCAGAAATAGTTTGATGAGGTTTTTAAGATACAAAAAACTACAATGTCTTGAGTTTTGTGAGATTTGATACTGCTTCCCTGTGCATGCCAGGCTCATTTACTCCTTAATGAAAAATACTCAATTATTATCTTTATTAAAGAGTATATATGATGATGAATATGATGATGAATATGATGATGAATATGATTTTGAGAATGATCACTATTAGTATTGAAGCCTCAACCCCAGTTTGAATAGCAGATATTGCATCTTCTAACCTCAAATGTTGACCAGTGGAAGTGTCAGATCCCGTGCAGGTTGTGGTTCTTTACATTTCCCTCTATCTTTGAGTGAGTCCTGCTGTCTCGCAGTTTTGTGACCGCCAGACAGCCAGGCTAATGTTGGCCAACTCGTCGCCCCCGTGTAAGAAAAGCTCAAGACGGGGGATCCACAGTCACTGGGACACCCTGAGGCGCCTGACCCGCCAGAGGCTGAACCGAGGCGAGGGGGTCGAGGTCCAGAGCCTGGAGGTCAAGGTACCGTCGAGGAGGGGCAGCTCAACCGAACCGCTGTGTCACCCACCTGCGGCACGTCCACCTCGCTATAAGCCGATGAGTAACTGTAGAATGTGCTGTAGCAACCCGACGAGCGAGCGTGGAGTTTGTTACACCAATCCACTCTGGGATGAAAGTCTGAAATGCTCCACCCCTTCGGTCTGCAGCTCCATTTTGATTGGTAAGAAAAGGTCTGTTGGTCTTTCATCGGCCGTCATTCATCACCATCCACTCTTGATATTTCATGGATTAATGGTTTTCTACCTCCCATCTGTGTCGTAAATACCCCCTCCTGCTCCTTGCCCTATGGAGACAACATCATCGAGGAGCTTGACAGCGGGGATGAAGATGCAGGAGGAAAGTCCGCCAACACCCCATTCCTTCTCCCCCAGCAGTGGACTGTATCTCCCCCATGCCTCACCACCACCTACTGCTCCAACGTGGATGACTACCTCCACCCGGGTGTGCCCCCCAGGCTCCGGAGCCAGAGCCCCCGCATCCGCACGGCTCCCCCAAGCCCCATGCGGCGCCCTTGGCGGGTGGTGGAGGTCCCCCAGGTGCCCCCGGTGGAGCTGGCCAAGCAGGAGAGCCTGGATGAGCTGAGGTCCACGGTGCAGCTGGCTGCCAGCTCCATGGAGAGCAGCACCAAGGACATCAAGCTCCTTGGGGAGAAGATGGCGGCTGCCACGGAGCGCATGTCAGAGAGCGTGCAGGAGAATGCCCAGGCCCTGATGCTCCTCGCCCAGGTGGTGGAGGGGCTGCAGAGGCTCCTGGCCACCACCCGGACGGAGGCCGACTCCCCGGTCTTCACGGAAAGCACCAGAGCAAAACCCGACATCGCTGAACAAGAGCCACCTAAAGGTGATCGCGCACCCAGAAGTCCCAAGGGCCAAACTCTGAAGAGCCGAGGGCAGCGTCCATCCCTGACCCACCAATCTAGATGCTCCTTCCCCTCTTTCCCCTCCTCCTCCTCCTCCTCCAGCTCCCTGAGCAGCTCCCTGAATGCTCCCTCCACCTCCCAGGGGTCCAGCTGTCTGTCTGTACCCAGCCACGGGTCCCCTCAGACTGGCCTGAAAACCAAGACGGCCCCTGCCTCTCTGAAGATGCACACCAACGCCAACGGCCTGTTAGAGGAGTACCAGGAGCCCGACCACAACATGACGGGCAGCCTCTCCAACCAGCGCAAGAAGAAAAACAAGAAGACGACGACGTGAGAGAAGCCGAAAGCATCCACTCGGCCTCTTCTGGAGAGGCTGCCATTTGCTGCGATGGACTGCTTCGGTCTTCCCAAGCCTCTGGAGAGCTGCTCACCTCCAAACAGGCAGATATATTTTTGTGTTGATTCTCATCTTGTCCTTTCATCGTTCATCTTGCATTTCTTGTGATTCTCCATCGTTGTGGTGTGTTGGCTGTGGACCACTTCCATCATCGAGTCATATTCCGTTCATTTTGCAAATCCTTCTCTCCGATGTCTTTTGTGACGGCGAATTTTATGAATTCCCGTCAGTATTTCGTCTTCTTTCCAAAGTCATTCGTTCGTTTCACTTCGTCACCTTTCGTTTGGCTCAGTATTTGACTCTGACTTTGACTCTACTCTATTTTGTGTGCATTGACTATGAATAAAGCCTTCCAGTGTCTCATGCCATTTCCCTCCCCAGTGTGTCCATCCTGTCATATATACCACATTACATTATTTATGTCTATACAGCCCGAAAGCTCAGTGGCTTGTTGTTTTAAAATCTGCAGACCACAGAACAAGTGCTCCTCAGTTTTAAGAGATCACGTTGTGGTTTAGGATTGTCTTTGAGTCTCTTTGACCAATGACCAAAAGTCAAGCAGAAATTTAAGAAGCATTTAACCCGTTATACACTGAACTCTAAGCTCCCTATTGACCATGAAGGAATTTTCACTGCTTTAAGGTTATTCGGTATTCGGTTCAAATCCCACATTTTCTACTCTCAAGAACAAACGTGAAGAGTTTCCGCTATATCTATCATATTTCAGTATCTCTAAAATATCTGTCATTTTGTCAACCAAGGACAAAAACCATTGAAAAGTACCATCATTTGTTTCAATTTTGTCAGTCATGATAGGTAGATGTCATTTTAATCCCCAATATGTTGTGTTGATCCTTCATTACACCTTTCAGTACCATATACTACACCCAGCATCTTCTACCAAGTCTTTTGCAGCTCACTCTGTCTCTGTTGTTTGAGTCGAGCACCTCCACCTCCTCTATCGGTGCTCCTCTAACCTCCACCAGGTCCATTCATCCCAGGTCTGTCTGTTGCAGGGAGCGACGATCAAGAGGAACGAGGCCACGGGGGAGATCTTTGTGGCTCGGGTGATCCACGGAGGGCTGGCCGATCGAAGTGGTGAGCCTCTTTTCTCTCTTTACCTCTACCTCTAGGTCTCTCGCTCCAGGGATGGAGGGACTCGGGACTCGATTTGTGACCCGTAATTAAGTCCCACTTAGGTTGCATACAAATTGACTTCAGACTCAACTTGGACTTGTCCTCAAATGACTCAAATCAGGTTGGATTATGTACACTTGAGACTTGGACTCACTTTAAGTGACTTGTGACCATCTCTGTCTCTCTCACACACACAGAGAATCACTCTTAAGCTCACTATGCTTGAGGGAAGTTGATAGCTTAGTTTATGTGATTGGTGTGTGTGTGTGTGTCGCCAGGTCTGCTCCATGCGGGAGACAGGATCATCGAGGTGAATGGTTTTCCTGTGGATGGGCTGGAACCTGAGCAAGTTATCCAAGTCGTGGTAGGTTATATGCATTCATGTCTTTCACCGAGTCATTCATCTCCAGGTCTGGGTGTCAAAGAATGACTGCACTGTATTGATTTTTGGTTTTGTTATTGGTATCACTATTTTTCTCTTAGTTAAGGTCTTGCCCATCACAGACAGACCAGTCCAAGGCATTGAAAGATATCAGAAAGCTTCAAAATGTTGAAGTCCATGACGCTTTACAGTCAATAATGCTTTAAAATGCGTACCAGTTTGTGATGTTATATATAATATTGAGGTATATATATTATTGAGGTGTTGCTTTGCCTCCAATCAGCAAGCCAGGTCGCACGGCACCATCATGTTCAAGGTCGTTCCCATCACAGAGAGACCAGTCCACAACCAGACGATGGTGAGCCAGTTTCTACTCTCACTGTATTCATCTTTTATCACTGCACTGCACACCAGCCTCTCTCTCTCTCTCTCACACACACACACACACACACACACACACACTAAACACACTGCACCGCTATGAACTAACTTGTTGTGCGCTAGCTGTATGTGCGGGCCATGGCCGACTACAGCCCCCAGCAGGACCCCACCATCCCCTGTGCCGACGCCGGTATGAGCTTCAGGAGGGGAGACGTCCTGGAGATCGTGGACCAGACAGACGCCCTCTGGTGGCAGGCCAAGAAGCTGCCCAGCACCTCGGCCTGCGCCGGCCTCATCCCCTCCACCAACCTGCTGAAACGGTGAGTTTCTTCTTTTTGGGAATATTTTTTTTATGGCAATTCTACTTTATTGGACAGTACACAGTGAAGAGAGACAGGAAAGTTTGGGGAGAGAGATGGATGACATGCAGTAGATAAATATTACCCTGCATTCACACTGCATGCAACTTGGTTGATGGGTTGCTCTATTCTGACCGATTGTGGGCGGGCCCAGAGGCTCTGCAGCTACAGTTTTAAGTAGGTTTCTTCAGTAAGTTTTAAAGATAGATATATATATATATATCTAACAACTATAATGACTGCTTGAGAAGGGAATTTAACTAGCTTATTTACTAGCTTATGTGTTGTGTTGTTTGTTGTGGTGTGACGTCACATTGTGTTAACCTGAAGCTTCGTCTCGTGACAGGAAACAGAGGGAGTTCTGGTGGTCTCAGCCTTATCAGCCTCATACCTGCATTCAGACCTGTGAGTTTCAGACTCTCTCAGCTGATCACTTAGTTTTCTCTTACCTATACGTTGATTACATTTCAGAATTGGCAATCCCTGTTCAACTGGGTTTTACAGATGAGTTTTCATAAATGCCTGCAATTGTCTTTTACCCCACGCTTACCTGAAGTGAGCACTGTAGAGGAAGGTAAGGAATAACTACATTTTATATTTGACATTTTAGGCTTTAAAGCAACACAACAAGTTCTGGGAAGATTGGCCAACTGACCTGTTGATGAGAACAAAGACACCAAAATCATCCATGTGTCCCTGGTAGATCATTCATCCCAATGCTCCATGCTAACACTTTAGCATACACTGTGTTGAGTGATTGGCTTCATGCTAACACTTTAGCATACACTATGTTGAGTGATAGTAGGCTCCATGCTAACACTTTAGCATACACTATGTTGAGTGATAGGCTACATGCTAACACTTAGCATACACTATGTTGAGTGATAGGCTACTTTTATCCAAAGTAAGAACGACCTTTTAGTAATAAAATGTTGTTTTTATTATATTTCCTGTAGATTCATTAATTTTAAAAGTGAAATATCTTTAACTCGATAAAGCTGATGTAGTTTATTTGTGGACCTAGGTGATTAACCACGTATTCATCCGCTGCACAGTGATTTTTACCTGTACACAGTCTCCCATCGCCCACCACATTCAATTCCTATGGAAACAGGGAAAGTAGTCCCTGCTAGTTCATAACAGTATGTAATGTTTCTGTCATATTTATTGTAAAATCGACTTTAGAGCCGCTACAAGTTCCCATTTTCTCATGTTTCATACAATGCTAGTCACCTACTATCACTCAACATGGTGCTAAAGTGTTAGCATGGTGCACCGGAGCCAATGATTTATCAGGGATACACAACCCCCCCCCCCTCTACTCCCATGCCATGCACTCACCAGGCCTCAACTGAAATGACCTCAGATGACCCTTTGACAGAATTCAAATATCATTTTTTCTTTCTATTTTTCATCTACAGAAGAGGACCTGATGGAGAAATGTTTGGAAGCAGGTGAGGCGCCATCTCTCGTCTCCTGTGATTTATTACTGAATTGAAAATGTTTGATTTTAACTTGATTTAACTTCCTGTGTGTGTTTTTCCTTACAGATGAGGATGCGTTTGAATCTGGTAGGTAAGTCTTTGTTGAGTAAAGTGATTTTCACTGTGATCATGCTGCTCATAAGTTTGTACACATTTGTGCAGAAAAGGTGGTTTCATCTTATTTTGATACCTTGAAAGCTGATGTTGGCTGGCATGATACTACAATAAAATAAATACTACTCTCATATCTCTGTACATTGTGTTGCACGGTGTGTATTTTCATCACATGACATGTCCTTCAGCTGAAGATTTTATTGTTGTTTCCTTTCCAATCTTTCCTGCTCTCCGACGGGGAAATGTCAGAGGAGCTCAGAGAAGGTGAGAAACCCCGTCAGCATCGCACTGGGAAACGTGTACAGCTGCTTTAAAAGCTTTAACGGCAGCACGGCATCCTGGGCTGCACAACACTGACCAATAAACAACTTGCATTCATTTTGCTGGATATTGTGATTGTGATATGAATTGGAACAGATGTGAGCAGTACTTTTGATACTGAAGACTGACAGCATGTGACAGCTTCATATAGACTGTGTGTGTGTGTGTGTGTGTGTGTGTGTGTGTGTGTGTGTGTTGACCCTGTAAACATTTCTTTACTGTGTTAGATTTCACCCATATTCTTCCATCCATCCATCGGCATACATTTTTTCTCTTTGCTTCTTCTCCATGTCCACCAGAGGAGGGTGAATTCAGCAGCGTGGTGGAAGGCGTCTTTGTGGGTAAGCCTTCAAACCGTAACAACACTGTCCTGCACTGATACTGAATCAGACTGAAATGAGAAATTGCAAAACGGGGAAAAAGCACTAAAATTCATCTTTCAATATTTCTAAAATTCAGAGGATCCATTTGGTGAAAGTGTCCAAGGAAATTATGAATGATTGCAATGCATTCTGGGCAAGATGAGGCCCTGAAGTCTACATCATTGTTGACCCCCTCCCTCGGTCCTTCGAGGGTCGATCTCAGAAAGTTCACTGAGTTATCAGAGTAATGGAACGAAGCCTCTGTGGCCAACCCTGACCTCTGACCTCTGTGTAGCGAGGAAGACAAACCTCCCCCCTCAGGGATCAACGCAGTGTCTCAAAAGCTAACAATGTTTTTTTCCTCTACCCTACGCCGGGCAGCCGGCTTCAGGCGTAGCATGCGTCTGTGTCGGCGGAGGTCTCACAGCACCAGCCAGCCGTCCTGCCACACCCGCTGTCCCAGCAGCTGCTCCTCCACCCTGACCAGCCCCTACGAGGAGGTGGTACGCTACCAGCGCCACCCGCAGGACACATACCGCCTCATCGCCCTCCTAGGTAAACCCTCAGCTCTGATGCACAGACATCCACTGTATCACTGTTGAGTTACATCAACGCTCAACGATCTTGTTGTCTGAGAAAACTCGGCTCCAGCTGAACTTATCGGCCGTCAACAACCAATCAGATTTTCCCTGCTTCCTTGTTTCCCGACCAACATCCATCTGTGTATGACATGAAATTAAATAAATCAACTGTTTCTTCTTCAGGTCCTTCTGGCGTGGGCGTGAATGAACTTCGGAGGCGCTTGATTGAAGTCAACCCCAACATCTTCCAGGGGGCGGTGCCTCGTACGTCCCCAGACTACCACTAGCATTCACCGGGAAAACGATCAAACTTTGACATCAATGTTTTAACGACCGGTGAGTAAAGCGTTTCTCGTTCTTCCTCCACCAGACACCACGAGGCCGGCCAAGAGCTACGAGGAGTCTGGCAGAGAATATCACTTCACCAGCCGAGAAATGTTTGACAACATGGTGTATAACAACAGGTAGGACTGCTGCGCTGCTGGACCAGCTCCAGATCCCTGCAGGCTGCAGAATTCATTGAAAAACTATCAATATTGCAATATTGACCGCTGATTTTAAAGGTAGGATGGGTTCAACCGATATGGGTTTTTGAAGGCCAATACCAATATCTTTTTTTTGCAAAGACAAACAAAAAAAGTTATTGAACAATTAAATAAATAAATAAATAAAATGTGCAGAAGAATGTGCAGGGAGGAAAATCAGAGATGGACGACGTGACTGGTGATATCAAGTTATTAATAAAATCAGATAAATCGCCAATCGAGTCCCAACATTCAGAAAATGAATCTCAGTATGATGTATTTTTGGGTGTTAATGTGGAGCAGCACTAACGTTCTGCTCGGTATGAACCGATCCACCAGGTTTCTGGAGTACGGGGAGCACAAAGGAAACCTCTACGGCACCAGCATGGAGGCTGTGAGAGACGTTTTAACCAGCAGAAAGATCTGTATCATCGACATAGAGCCAAACGTAGGTCCACCCTGAGACCTCCCACCCTCCTCTGGTCAAACTGAAGCCAGGATGTCTTCCTGTTTTGAAACCAGACCAATAGTCTTGCACTGTATTTGGAACAATGATGGACAAAGCAGCACAAGCCATATTGGCATGGCTATGAAGTTACTTTTAATAGAGAGTAACTTTGTAACGTAACTAGTTACTTTTATTAAGGTAGGTAATCAACGTCCAGGAGGTTCATGATTGTCTTCAACGTTTCCTCACCTTCACCTTCATCTGCCCTTCGTGGCTGAAGTGGATTCAACAGGTGAAATCAATCAGGAATCACAGCTTTCGTTCTCTATTTGCTCTTCGTCGCTCCAGGCCATCCAAGCGGTGCGGAAACACGAGCTGAGGGCCTACGTTATCTACGTGAAGCCACCGCCGGTGGACCGCCTCCGGGAGACCAGGCGCGACGCACACTTCACCACCAGCTACTGCGCCAACCAGCCGTTCAAAGTAAGCCCTTCCCATCGCGGGGGTTTTATTTTATTTTATCTGTTTTATTGTAGCATTTCCTCCGAGAAGTCCATTGGCCGGAAGTCATGTGGTTATTCAAGGGACGATTCTATCCCTGACCACGCCCCCTTTGCCAGGACCTTCAGTTTCCTAGCTCATGGAGAAATTGGTTACTGCCAGTATTGGTGTTGATATTTGTTAGCTGAAATCCCTCTGACTGGTTTCCCTCAACAGGACGAGGACTTCCAGGAGATGGAGGAGGCCGCCAGGAAGATCGAGTCCCACTACTGCCAGTTCTTCGACCATGTGATCGTCAACAATGACCTGCAGGACTCCTGCATTCAGCTGCTGACCGCGGTGAGGAAGGCCCAGGACGAACCCCAGTGGGTCCCTGCCAGCTGGATACGACCCACCGACTAAGAGAGGGAAGAGAAAACAAGAGGGAAAAATGAAAGAAGAGAAGGGAGGAAGGCAATAAGGGAGGTGGGGCAGGCCATTTTGAACTCATGTCACACTCAGCCCAGCTACGTCCTTCTGATGTCCTTCTGTCCAAGAAGGACATCATACAAACATTTATCATGTCGCAGATTCCCCACTGAGAAATGTTTTAGAATTGAATGGAGTCAAGAATCCAGAGGATATAGGTTCACATTTCAAGGTAATATATTTGGCCCACCATGGCTGGATGAACCCACCTGCGGCCCCTGCGGCAAGCACGTCCACTGGGCCCCCCCCCGCCCAGTCATATGTGATTGGGATGTCATCAACGATCGATCGTGTTCGGGATGTTATCCTGCGCAGGATTATATAGCAAATTCATAGGTTAAATGCTGAAGTGTTTTTGTGTCTGGGGCCCCTTTCATTCGTTCATTTGGACTTGTGGCGAGCATTTTCCAATTGAAATTAGTATCGCAGTAACTATGAATTAGTAACATATCTATACACGGTACCCTGTAAAAACAATGTAAAATAAATACAATTTAAATGATATCTCCAATCTGTTTAAATAATCGAGAGTGAAATGGTTTATTGTTCTATTTTATGTTTTTTTTCTGCATTCTGCATTTGTGGCTTTTCTTTGTGATTTTGATATAGACTGAAAATGTGTCATTGCATGCCAAAAATGTAGAATAACTATAAAAGCACAGTGACCACTCTTGGCGTCCTCGTTTCATTAAAATAATGTGATGAGGGTTTATTCTTTTTTCCCTAGAGCAGCGGTCCTCGGGGGTCCAGAGTACTGCTGGTTTTCTATCCTACCATCTAGTTAATGGCATTCCCCTGGCACCCCAGGTCTAAATCAATCCCTGATTAGACAGCTAGAATGAAAACTACCTGGCAAAATGGAAAACCAGCAGTACTCTTAGTGAACTGTAAGGAAATTGCAAAGTCCAATAGTTTTTGTACCTGTCTGTGAAATTAATAGAAGGCACTTCTGAAATAAAACTAATAAATATAATGTCAGGGAGAAGGCATTTTTAATGTGACTGCTGATGGGGAATTTTGTGTTTTTTAAGTTTTGTGGCCTTGCCTGTGCGGCTTTTGTGGGTGGACTTTTATTTTGAAGGTATAGGAAGTCCCGTGTGTTACCAGTAACCACGCGCGGATAGCAACTCGGCGGTTGCGGAACATAAAACCTGGGTAAACAAATACAAACGCTACCAACATGTACCTAATACTACGATGTTACTGTTAGTAACTAAAAATACTACCAACCTGTTACTTAGTCATGATTTAATCGGGTAAATATTTAGAGGTTACATTTTCGGAGCATGGATACGGGAGACTTAAAGGTGAGTTACGTTAACTTACTTTTTAAAACAAAAGCTAACGGTACATGCTAGCTCACTTTGAAACGGTAAATATAAGCAGCACTCATGGCGGAAAATCTGTAAAATATTACTAAATAATACTAGATAATTTGTATTTAATATGTATCTCTTGTGGTAAGTTATCGCTATAATATTACTACCGGGATTTAACGTTTTTCTGAGAGATTTATATTTATAGGGTAACCTAAAATTGATTATAGGTTTGCTATCGTTGTTTTCGTTAAGGACAAGAGTTGATTATTTCCTTAGTGAAAATCGATAATAATTTGTGTTTGCCCTTTCAATTTGTTATAGAAGATGCGACGGAGGGATCTCCCACCTCTTCCTCAGGTTAGTTCAGCAAGTCCGCACTGTGCAGCCAAATACTGTTATTTATTATTGCACTGGACCATGTAGGATGACAACCTTTACAGTTAAATCACATAATAAAGACAATGAAAACAAGAAAAACACAACAAATTGGTGCAACAAAACCCATACAGACATATATTGGTTGATAAGACCAGACAAGGAATCAATAGCGCAACATAAAGCACAATGTACTGTAGTTGTAACACTTGTCCAGAGGATGCTTAGGGAAGTACAGATACAGATTCACCTCCTTGAAGTGTTACACACACACACACACACACACACACGGCTGCCCCAAGAGGTCGAAAAGGTCTGTATCGGCTGACCTTGAGTAATCCCCACTCCTGGCAGATGTATGTCCACAGATTTAGCCAGGGATTATACAGTGTCAGCTAGGATGTCACATGTAGCCTAACCCTGCTCTCACTTGATTCTTGGGTGGAATGGCCAGAAAATGTTTCATCTTCTCCTACTTTTCTGAAAAGTTTGAAAGAATAGAGGTAGTGTTGTTTTTTTCATGGTGGATATCTCATTTTGTTTGGCCTGAGCTCCTTCCCAATCCAATTTCACTAGCCGCTAAGTGTCCTCGACAAACCAAACTCCTTTTTTCTCGTTCTGTCTCTTTAGCGAGGACAGCGAACACTTCCCACAATGCCGAGGTGAGTGAGTGTGTACTTCTGGAGTAGAGCGCTACTAAACTATGATGTTGTCCATAACCAGTCAAATGAGACTTTTTCTTCTCTTTCATGACACATGAAGTCAAGATGCTGTTGGTAAGTTAGCATCACAGAGATGTTCCTTGATATATACCTCTTCATAATAACTATATATATATTTGAATTGAAGAACCTGCTTTGATTTAAACTTTTCATTTATCATCTTGTGTAGAAGACATGCCAGCACCAAAAAGCAAGAAGAAGAGGGTAAAAAAGGAGGCGAATGGAGTGGATGATGTGCAGGGTAGGTAAAACACATACACACACACACACCCAGTCACACAGCCCCACAAATATCAGCATCCATACTGAACACCTTCACATCGAGTCAAGAAATAAAGGTCTGGACTGTTGAATCGTCCTTTTGAAGGAACGTGTGTAGGAACCCAGATTTCAGGAAGTTAGTGGATGTCCAATGAGGATCTTAATTCCTTCTTCTGTTTCGTGCCCAGACCCAGGGATGGAGATGGGAGGCCTGGGCAGCCGGAGGGCGTCTGGGATCGGGGAGCCAATGACCCCTGAAACCGCGAACGACGGACCCCCACATAGGAGGAAGAAGAAAAAGAAAACTCCTGCTGTAGGTGAGGCTGACAACACGTTTCCCAGGCAGCAGGGTGGCCTAGTGGTTAGAGAGGCCGTCCTTGACCTGGAGGTCAGGTCCAGGTCCAGGTCCCCCGGCTGCCTCCTCTGGTCCAGCTCACTCTCTGCTCCAATCGGCTTCCTCGTTGACCTCCCTCTCACTGAAACACACACAGGTTTAAATCCTTCCCGGCTTCAATCAGCCTTAATTGGCCGCAGTAGTTCATTGTGCGGTTTAAAGATGTGTAGATTCTGCTCATCGGGTTTGGGGTTTCAGATCTTGAAGACGACCAAGCGGACCTGGTGAACGGAGATGAGCCGGATCAGATCACCGATGGGGAGGAAGTGGTCAGAAAACCCAAGAAGAAGAGGTGAGAAACACTATCAGGGTATCAGCTGGTCCTGAAGAAGAGATAAAATACAATACAGTGGAATTACTTTTATTTATTTGCACAATGATGAAACAAACATTTCACCCCAGAACAAAAAAAACAACTCAAGCTGACAACAAGAAAGAAAACTCTTTGCCTCTCCTATCACCCTCTTCTCTTTCCTCATCCACTCCAGGAAGTCAAACGTTGTGGAGTTGCAGCTTCCCGTTGAGCTGGATGTAGAAGAGGATGACATCATCACTGATGCCCCACCCGCTATCCCCCAGCATTCCCTGTTCTCCGCCCCCCAGGGCCAGAGCCAGCCGGTCGGAAAGGTCTTCGTAGAGAGGAACAGTAAGTAACACAAATGTGGTAAACCTGCATCGTTCAAAAAAAACAAAAACGCATCACTTCCTGTTGAAAATCCTTGATGGTTTGTGTGTGTGTGTGTGTGTGTGTGTCCAGAGCGGTTCCAGGCGGCGGAGCGCTCAGACTGGAAGAAGACCAGAAACCAGACGGATAACTTCATGGAGTTCCAGCCCATCCAGCCGCTCTGGACCACCAGAGACGTCTCGGTCAGGGTCCACGAAGGCTTCAGGTCAGGGACACATGATGCAGTAACCTGTCAAAATGTCAGAAAATGTCTTTCTAAATGCACCAAGAATGTAATAAAACTTCTTAATGTAATAGTTTCCCATTAATTGGCTCCTGTAGTAACAACCTCAGACTCATAGTATCATATTTTACGTAATACTTCCTGATTTATATTCTCCTGAAATTATGACTTTTTTCCAATTTATTACATTTAAATTGTGTATACATGTAAGATAAAATGAAAACAGATATAAGATGATCTAGATTATCAGTTGCTGCACTAGTTCTGTTTGCGTGCAGCCGCGTGGTTTCCCTCCCTAACTCCTCCTGTTCTGCCCTCCTGTATCCGGTCCAGGGTGATCGGCCTGTTCTGCCACGGCTTCCTGGCGGGCTACGCCGTGTGGAACGTGGTGGTGGTGTACATGCTAGCCGGGCAGCACCTCACCGCTCTGTCCAACCTGCTGGAGCAGTACCACAGCCTGGCCTACCCCTCCCAGTGTCTGCTCTACATGCTGCTGGCCATCAGCACCGTGGCCGCCTTCGACAGGTACGCCGCACCATTGAAGAGCCCATATCATAGGAACTCACACTTTCCTCTAGTAGCCGGATGGGTGTCTCAGGCTCTGCACTCTCCATGTTTGCATCCTACCTAACGGATCGCTCCTACCAGGTGACGCTGAGAGGGTCTGTGTCAGAACCACGCAGGCTCGCTACTGGGGTTCCGCAAGGCTCGGTTCTAGGCCCTCTCCTCTTTTCCCTCTACACAACATCTCTTGGTTCTGTTATCCATTCACACGACTTTTCCTACCACTGCTATGCAGACGACACCCAGCTGATCCTGTCATTTCCCCCCTCTGACACACAAGTGGAGGCACGCATTGCTGCGTGTCTGGCAGACATCTCGGAGTGGATGTCGATGCACCACCTGAAGCTCAACCTGGACAAAACTGAGCTGATGTTCCTCCCGGGGAAGGGCTGTCCGCACCGAGACCTGGCCATCACCATTGATAATGCTGTGGTGACGTCAACTCGGACTGCGAGGAATCTGGGTGTGACCCTGGATGACCAACTGTCGTTCTCGGCAAACATCGCATCAGTGACACGCTCCTGCAGATTCCTCCTCTACAACATCAGGAGGATTCGCCCCTTCCTCACTGACAAGGCAGCGCAGGTGCTCATCCAGGCTCTTGTCATCTCCCGCCTGGACTACTGCAACTCCCTCCTTGCTGGTGCCCCGGCGTTTGCCATCAGACCTCTGGAGCTTGTTCAGAAAGCTGCAGCTCGTCTGGTGTTCAACCGCCCCAAGTTCTCCCATACAACTACCCTTCTCCGTTCTCTACACTGGCTCCCTGTAGCAGCTCGCATCCAGTTCAAGACCCTGGTGCTAGCCTATAGGGCAGTGAAAGGAACAGCTCCTTCTTACCTCCAGGCTATGGTCAAGCCTTACACCCCCCGCCCGACCACTTCGCTCTGCTGCCTCGAGGCGACTGGTTGCCCCGTCGCTCAGAGGCCCTGCGGCCGATCTACACGGTCACGGCTCTTCTCTGTTCTGGCCCCGCAGTGGTGGAATGAACTCCCCACTGATGTCAGGACAGCAGAGTCGCTGCCCATCTTTCGCCGCAGGCTGAAAACCCACCTCTTCAGGAAACACTACCCTGACTCTTCCCCTTAGCCTTGCCTATTTGTCGTCAATTATGTGTCTGAGCTCTTGTTTATTGGCTCTTGTTCATTTGATACACTTATTTGTCTTAGCTCTTGTTTATTTGATTCTCTTATTTGTCTCATTTGTTTAAGATATAGTAGGTTGCTAACTTATTGCACTCTTACCTTAACACTAGTTATGCTCTTAGTTGCTTGTTTAGGAAGGAAATGCACTTACGATTTCTGGTGACTAGTAGTTTTCTTGCCTACCTATGTTGAATGCACTTATTGTAAGTCGCTTTGGATAAAAGCGTCTGCTAAATGACTGTAATGTAATGTAATGTAATGTAGTGTTCATTCATACTCAGAGATGTTGAGTGAAGGCGTTGTTAAAAGACTTCCTGAAATCTGTCCAATCAGGCCAGTTTGCAGGTGTGAATGTATGTGAATGATGTTGTGAATCGACTCTTCTCTGCTCAGAGTGAACCTGGCCAAGGGATCCTCAGCTCTGAGAGAGTTCATCACGCTGGACCCCCGTGGCTCTCGCCTCATTCTGTGAGTCAACTCTGTTATTCAACCAAGTCAAAATCCAGTTAAAGGAAAAATCCACCCTCAAACCTTTACGGCATGAATGTGAAGTTGGGCAGCAAAGGAGCATTGAAGAAGCATGTGAACTTCATCCAGATACATTTAAGGAAACAATCCAGCCTAAAACTGTCTATAGACCAGAATGCAATGCAGTAGCCAAGATCGACCAGAATGCTTTCAACTTACTCGGTCTGCCTGTCTGTCTGCCTGCCTGTCTGTCCGTCTGCCTGTCCATCTGTCTGTCTGTCTGTCTGTCTGTCTGTCTGTCTGTCTCCCTTTCATCCCACAGTGTATTTCTCAGCGCTGGTTCTCTCTCTCAGCCAGCAGATGACCAGCGACCGAATCAACCTGTACCAAACCTCCAATGGAACTCTGTGGTGAGCTCCGGATGACGTGGCTTTACAAGATCGTGAGTAAACATCACAGGCCACCCTGCCTTGAAAGCCTCTTTGACCCCCCACCCTCTTTCTGCCGTAGGCCCCCTGGGTCGGAGCATGAGATTCTGCACCCCTGGGTGACGGTGAACCTGGTGGTGGCGCTACTGGTGGGCCTGGCCTGGATCTTCATCGCCACCCGGCCCGAGATGGACTACACTGAGGGTGAGAAGTGCAGACAGGAGGGGTGGGAGATTGGAAATTCCCTTGTCAATGTTTTGGGTGACTTAAATTTAAAAAGTAGCTTAGTGCAAGACACTCAGGATTTCCTGCAGGTTGTTCTTTTGTCCTTTTGTCCAAATCTCTCTCTCTCTCTATATAATATAATCTCCTTTATATCGGCATTTATTTTCATTGACGCCAAAGCCATGGTGAGCACAGGGTCTAACGGCGACATCTGCTGGCCAAAAGCGGCTTTGCGACCAATGAGAAGTATATTTTGTGAGCAAGCATCACATTGTCTGAGTAATAATTGCTACGACCCAAGCTAATGTTAAAAATAGAATATATGTCTAACACACTGATATTTAAGTCAGTAAGTGCCTTTGTCCTCATTTTGTGTCCCCGTGCTTCTTCAGGATACCTGATGGCAATGGAGATTGAACCTGCCAAGACGGCGGACAAACCTGAAATGACCGCCTAAGAAAGAGTTACCACTTCAGGTCTTATATCTGCACTGAGATCTGTGGCTTTATTATGTTGCACATGTTTTTGTATGGATGTTGCCAGTGAACACTAAATGTACTCTTGTGGTAGATTATTATTTTTGTATTTTCACGAATGAAATATGATTTATGTTCATCTTTTGAAATACAGAGTTTTATCCAACTACAGTGATGAGCGTCTTTATTGCCTTTTGAGGAAGGTAGATGTTTGTGTGTGAATCCTGTTTGGGGATGGGTATTCTCTGTCTGTATCTGCAAGTTGTAATCAAGATATCCTACTGTCCCTGAACACAATCCCTACTGTATCCCTATACTATTCTCATTGGTGGTGGTCTGTGGTACTCACGTCCACTTCTACTAACTACATCTGAATAAAAGCTCAAATAAAAGTGAATACGACTGCTAAAACACACAATTGACAACAGTGAATTTGTTTTTGAGCGACTGGCTTTATTTAGTGAAAGAGAGAAAGACCCTGGACAGGTCGCCAATCCATCACAAGGCCAACACAGATCGACTGTCAATCACTTTCAGGGCAATTTAGAGTCTCCAATCCACCTGACCTGCATGTCTTTGGACTGTGGGGAGGAAACCGGAGGACCCGGAGGAAACCCACGCCAACACGGGGAGAACATGCAGACTCCACACAGAGAGGAACCGTGTCCGTCTTGCTGTGAGGCCACAGTGCTAACCACTGGGCCACCGTGTCGCCCACAGGGAGACCTATGAAGGTTTCTGCTAGCCAAACACCTGAGAACTTGATGATGGCTTTTACACTCGGAAAATATTCACCCACCCGTTAATCTGAAGTCAGAGAAGCAGCTGCACACTTGAAATATATTTGCTCAGATGTATCCTTATTCTTGAGAATAGAATTTGTGTCTTGAAGTCGCGGATCTACAAATCACTTTGGCATCAAATTCTCTGCCACAATTTTACGTGCAGATTTGTGATGCCCAAGACGCCATCTGAGAAGTTGCAGTGGCAGATTCAATTTGTTCTGCCAAGTGCAAGTTTCAAGTGCGGCTGCTACCACATTCATTCAGATGTTCACTTTTACATCTGTAAATGTTTTCTGTCTTCGATCACGCGTGGGTGAATATTTTCTGAGAGTCGTTCTCAGGTGTTTGGCGAGAAAACCTCCATAGGGAACTTCACTCCACATCTTCGGCTTTGGTCGCACAGCAGCAGAATGTCCTCATCCACCTTCTTCTGCTTCGTCTAGGGCTTGCTGACCTCTAAAAATCAAAAGAGGACAATAACGTGACCTTGTTGGAATCAACTACAGTGTGGAAGGACTTGACAATTCAGACACAAGTGGAGGTGAATGTCTTACCAGATGTGAAGTGGACCAGGTCATTGTTCAAGGGAGGACCTGCAGGGCTGCTCAGGGGAACCGAAGGGGTGGCCACAGTGGCAGAGTCCACAGTGGGGCTTGCTGCTGGAGCTCCAACCTGTGAGGAGACCATTAGTACTATGAACAAGAATCACATTCATTCCTGGTTGAGTCAATTTTTCATTTTTCATTCAGAGATTCCTACCTCTGTGGTGTCCAGTGATGGAGTCTCCTCAGTTATCACAGCCAGGTGTTTTTATCTCAGGGAGTCCAGAACCGCCTGGGGGCTACACACACACACACACACACACACACACACACACACACACACACACACACACACACACACACACACACACACACACACACACACACACACACACACACACCATTATAAGTTCAAGTTTCTAAGAGCAGTATTTGTATCTCCATTGTTTTTGATGTCATTTGGCAGAGACCAATATGTGCTCAAAGTGAACAAGTCTGTCCTGATATTGGTGATCAAAAACTTCTAGCGTACTAATGCCTTTTGTCCTCATATTGCAAATTTCACATATGGATGCACATGGTCCCTGATCTGCTCACATTATGGCCTAACTGGACCATTTCCCTTCTCTTCCACCCTCATCTGAGGGGGGAGTGGAGCTCCGGAGGAAATAATCTTACCTAATTTGGGGGCAGTTCCTGTCCTGTTCAGGTTCCCCATCACTCAGATTGGGGGCCATGTCTGAGTTAGGGTGAACCAAGATGGCACCTGGCTGTGCTTCAGTGGAAGTTCCCCTAGCGCTGGTGAATGAGGACACATGCAGTTAACATATACTGATACCTCAGATTTGTTGTAGGTGAGTGAATGAATAGGTGAATATTTTCTGAGTGTAGTTCTCAGGTGTTTTGCTAGAAAAAAACCTACATAGAGACCACAGGTCTCACTCCCCAGGTGAGGCCACAGGTCTCACTCCTCAGGTGAGGCCACAGGTCTCACTCCTCAGGTGAGGCCACAGGTCTCACTCCTCAGGTGAGACCTTGGCCGAACCGCAGCAGCAAAATGCCTTCCTCAACCAGGAGAAGAAGCGTCTGACTCCCTTCTTCTTCTTCTTCTTCGGCTTGCTGACCTCTAAAAACCGAAAGAGGACAGTCAATGCCTCAAGTGACCTTGATGGAATCAACTACAGTGTGGAAGGACTTGACAATTCAGACACAAGTGGAGGTGAATGTCTTACCAGATGTGGTGTGAGCAGCGTTTGTGTCAACCAGGTTGTTGTTTTCTATGACAGCCTGGTTCACAGCAATGGCGGGGTCAGCAACAGAGCTGCCCAGGGGAACTGAAGGGGTGGCCACAACAGCAGAGTCCACAGTGGGGCTGCTCAGGGGGACCGAAGGGGTGGCCACAACAGCAGAGTCCACAGCGGGCCTGCCCAGGGGAACCGAAGGGGTGGCCACAACAGCAGACTCCACAGTGGGGCTTGCTGCTGGAGCTTCATCCTGTGAGGAGACGATTAGTACTATTAACAATAATCACATTCATTCCTGGTTGAGTGAATTTTCAACTGTACATTATTGCTAATATATAATTGACACTGTGATTCCTACCTCTGAGGTGTCCAGCGATGGAGTCTCCTCAGGTGTCACAGCCAGCTGTGCCAGTTCACAGAAGGACTGGGAGCTGGAGACCAGAACAGCCTGGGGGCTAGACACTCTCTCGTTGGAGGCCATGTCTGGCATTGGCTGAACCAAGATGAAAGTTCCCCTAGCGCTGCTGAATGAGGACACATGCAGTTAACATATACTGCTAGTTCAAATTTGTTGTACAGGTACATTCAGGTACCTTCCAAAAGGACAAACTCACAGTTATGCTCATAGCCAGGAAGCAAGACTTCCCACTGGACAAGCATGCCAACCAATCAATCAGTTGATCAATTGATGAATCATTCACCTACAGCGCCTACCCTTGTCTGATAACCGATGTGCAAAGCAGCAATATAAGGACTCACGCCACACATCCAAACACACACACTTACTGAGAGATGTGGTGGGAGCCGCTGGCGAGGTCGCTCATTGTGATGAATGGATGTTCGAGGATTTCACTTGGTGTGATCCTCTCACTGGCATCCATCTGGAGCATTACTTTCAGGAGGTCAACAAACTGCCTCCTATCAGTGACCTCAGCCCTGTCCTCTTCCTTCAGGTTGAACTAAATTACCAAATGATGAGAAAAGTCCAACGGAAAATCAGTGGAATCATCTTCCTGACTCACTCATGTCTTCAGCAGCTACCACCTACTGGACTACCTACCTCTGTCAGCTCATCCAGAGATCTGAATGAGTAGCGCCTCTTGTCTGTGGAGAAGTTGTTTGGTGTCTAAAAGAAGGTAACGTGTATTTGAAACGTCTTATCACCTTAGATGAATTACTGATTGATACTGACAATAAATATTCTCAAGAAAATGTTCAAGAGAAAATTATATTTGGTCAATAAAGTGGTGTTGTGGTACCTTGAGCCTCCAGCCTCCAGCCCTCCTGAAGATGAAGAACTTCTTTGTTTTACTCCCAGCATTCAGGAGGTGGTCCGCTGGCTGACCCAGGAGGTCGACGATGAATCGCATCTGGAGGCAAAACACAGGATCACATCAGTCTAGACTATCAGGACTCCATATGGTTTTATTACTTGTCTGCTGTGATCATCATCTGCTGGTCTTAGAGTAGCTACTGCTATCAATAATTAAGGGTTTGTGTAGAAAGGGAGCAGAGTCCAGCTATAGTAAGATACTGACCACGCCATGTTCACTCTCCCCAGGGAAGAGTTTTGTACAGGTGAACAATTCCCACATCACGCAGCCCAGCGACCACATGTCCACGGCCTCAGAAAACGGGAGCCCCAAAAGGATTTCTGGAGACCTGAGTGTGGAAGAACAGCAGCACACCAAATCAGAAACATTGTCGTGCTTTGAGGAATAATAATACAACATGGGGAAACATGGTAGAAATGAAACAAGGAGGCATCAGTAGGAGAATGTCACAACAGCTGAGACTTATGTAGCCCTGAATTCAACATTTGTCCTCACCGGTATGGACAGGAAACACACACCCTGCTATGTATTTACAGTAGAAGTGAGAAACTGCAAACCCTCTCTAGTAGATCTCACCTGTAGGCAAAGGGCTGATGTATAGAGCCTTGCTTGGCTTCAGTCCTCAGAAGGGCCAAGCCAAAGTCTATCAGCTTCACCTTCAAGGGCTCTCTCAGATGATCCACCAGCATGATGTTGTCCAACTTCAGATCTGCGTGGATCACTCCGATGCTCTTCAGGGCCTTGAATGCTGTGGCCATCTGCAAGGACAAAGTCGGTCATAGAATATAGAGCATGAACTACAGTGGAACATTGTGAAGCTTTGAATTAACTTCCTGTCTGATGGCGTCTGTACCTGTCGGATGATGGACCTTATGACGTTTAGTGGCAGAGGGTTGAACTTCCTCTGCTCCAAGTAGTCAAATAAGGAGATGTCCAACATCTCAAACACCAGACAAGTTTGACAGTTCATCCTGACGTCCTGATAGAACTTCACGATGTTGGTCTCATCCGCATCCAGACATCTGAGATGCTTCAACATGGACAACTAGGGATACATGACAAGTTTGACATGGTGATGTTATCAACAAGTAGTTTACGTGATACACAGACTAAATCTGACCAACAGAGCAGATGTAACATAATCTTTTGCATGACAGTAAAATCACCCACCTCCTTTTTGGCCCGATGGTTATATTGTCTACCGTTTGGTATCTTTATGGCCAGAATCTCCCCGGTGTCCAGTTTCTTACATTTGGCTACAGAACCAAAGTGCCCCTCTCCAAGGTATTCCAGTATCTTAAAGTTCTTCCTGGGTGTACAGAGCCAGGGGAGACACCTTGCCATGTTTGCTATGGAGGAAAACTGAAAGGAAAATGGAGACATGGAGAGAATAGAGAGAAAATAGTTCCTTCAATCCCTTTAAATATCCAATTAACACAACAGTTAACCTCTCAATGTTAACTTGTTATTCAACATTGAGCGTATTCCTATCTGGTGTCAATGTTTAACATCAAGTTGGTAAATGTATCCTGCACTTTTACTGCTACACATATTAACTTAGATACTTTCCCAATATTTACCGTGCAGAGTAGAAATGGCTGAAACACTGGAGACGATGTAACACTCTACATGAAGGTCATGTTAGTGTGAACACAGTACATTACAGAAGACGGCTACTTTTAGTTGAGTCAAATCATTTTTCTGACCTTTCCTCAAGTCGGAGTTTGAAGAGAGAATATACTTGTCTAGAAACCTGCTCAAGTCAAATCAAAGTGGTACCTGACTAAACAGATCTTTCACTCCTCTTTCCACCTCTGGTTGGAGGTTCCAGCATCACTGGGCCTCAAACACTTAAACATTAAAGAGGAAAACCACTGACTTACCTAAATCACGTCGTTCTTCGTCCAGTCGCAGTAGTGCAATGACCAAAATCCACATCTAGCACGCATTATGATGCTCAACACGAGTTCCAGGACCTGATGATGTCATAATCCACCAAGCACTGTTGTTTTGATTTGAGAATCCAACCAGACAGCATCCTCACACCAAGATCACATTAAGTCCAATAATAATGGAGTGATCTATGTACTCTCTGATAAATTAAGAAAAATAACGTTTCACTTCAATAGAATTGAGGAAAAAATGCACAAAGTGGGTGGGGTGTGGTGGTGGGTGACTTTTTCTTGCCACTGTACCAAATGGATGGGATGATAGATGTGCTGCAAAACATCATTAATGATGAGTGTTCAAAATAGTGAATAATATCCATAAAGAGATTTTCATACAACCAATAGAGTAATTACAATTATTTCAATGAAAAAAATCCAATAACATGTGAATGACTCCTCCTGTGTAAGTGAGTGCATGGATGAGTATGTGGTCTTCAGTAATGTAGGGCCTGGTTTCTATGTTGGAAACCTCAAATCCATTTTGATCAATGGTGGGGACAATGACTGATCCAACCAATCTGTGGAGTTGACATGTCAAACACACTTTAGATGTCTCAGTTAGTGAGGACAAGGCCACCGTCTTCTAAACCCAACCTCCTGCTGGGTCCCCACATGACAAGCATGTTTTAACCCATCATGTGATGAGATGTGAAATAAGGAACTAATATGTCCATGGTTTGATGTCAATAATAATGTTCACAATGTGTTGTCAATAATGTCTATGGTTTGATATCAATAATAATGTTCATAATGTGTTGTCAATAATGTCTATGGTTTGATAATAATAATGTGTAGTGGAGGTGTAGGACAGTGTAGGACAGTGTAGGGCAGGGTTCCCCAATTAGTTTCCCCCAAGGGCCAAATTATATTAAGCATACCAAGCCAAGGGCCAAAACGTCCGGGGTTAAACACTCACACACCCACCAACACTGAAAAATAAACATCCTGGCATGCACACACCTTTTTATATCTGACTCAAACCAAAAACATTTTTATTTACTGCGCCACTAATAGCAAAAAACAATGACTAACAACAACACTACAGCAAGTGGCACACAGCGGAAAAGGACTGAGTATCCTGAGGCAAAGATAACTGTGTCAACGTTTCTACAAAGGCCTGACATATGTCTGCATACCAACAACAACATTAATGCTGACTGTTAAACAGTGTACCCATCTGCAAAATGTCCAAACAGCTTTCCACATAGACAGCTATCAGTAGCATCTCTACAATCACATTCACCTCAAGAAGAGCAAAGAGTCAGACTGGAGGACATATTTACACACACACACACACACACACACACACACACACACAAACACACAATTAATTTATTTTTATATTATTTAGGTCTGCATGTATATCAAGCATGTCGGTTTAGCACTGGCGTGGTCCAGTAAAATAAAACAAAACTGATCAGTCCAGTCATATTTGAACTGACGGTTTTCCTGGTCGGCTTTTTCGTGCAGGCCATGTTGTTCTTGGTTTAGGACAGTTATTGATTATCTGTGAGTGACTTACTGGCAGTGTTGGGCAAGCTACTTGGAAAGTGTAGTGAGCTAAGCTACCAGTTACTCTACATTAAATGAAGCTTCACTACACTGAAGCTACCCCCCAGAGAAATGTAGCAAGCTAAGCTACAGGACATGGCAAAAGTAGTTTACTACATCAAAGCTATTTTCTTTTAATTTTTACATTGATCCAACTTCATTCCAAGTCACTGCTGATCAGTCAAACAGATAGGCAGGCAAACAATGTTCAGTTCAATTGTTTATTAAATTAGTGTTTGAGGTCTTGGAAGTTGAGAGCAGGTTCTCCTTGGGGTTGCACAGTGAGCACCTGAACGCATCATTTTTCTCTGTTGTTTCACTTAAACTCATGTATTAGCTCGAGGTACGGCCACGGCGACTCCCTCGGGATCAATTCCTCTCCGTCCTCACCCTCTGCCATCTTTCCATCAAGTAAACTCAAGCTCGCGGGTCTGTATTCGCCTGCAGCAGACAAGTCGCAGGCATCAGCCCAAGGATTGGTACGTGAGAGGAGAGGATGCTGACTGCTGGTTTGGAGTGAATGACAAGTCCTGGAGTCTGTTCTGCTCTGATGATAGTTACTCTGCTTGTCACAATAACAGATCAACAGACATACATATCTCCTCCTCCTCCTCCTCCTCCTCCTCCTCCTCCTCTAACAGAGTAGGAGTGTATCTGGACTGGCCTGCTGGCACTCTGTCCTTCTACAGAGTCTCCTCTGACTCTCTGATCCACCTCCACACCTTCACCTCCACATTCACTGAACCCCTCTACCCTGGGTTTAGGTTTAGGTTTGGTTCCTCAGTGTCTCTGTGTCAGATAGAGGAGGGAGAGTCGACTCATATGTAGACTCACTCACACTGCTGACCAAAGACAGCTGCTGAAATGATAGTTCACTCTGGACAGGATCTCTCTCTCACACACACACACACACACTCACACTCACACACACACACACACACACACACACACACACACACACACACACAGTTTGTATTTTCATATAGGTTTACTCCTCATCTCATTGTAAATAGAGTGTATTCTATGTGTAGGGTAACTGAACAGGGTTTTAACATCACATGTACAAGAACATTTAATTTTGAAAGTTAAATGAATAACATATTTAACCAGAAATAAGTTATTATTGTTAATCTGAGAGTCTGTTGAAGTTTAAATGAACCGTTTCCATCTTCTTCTATATCAAACATTGTTGTAAATATAATCTGTTGACTTTAATATGTAATTATTATTGTCTTTAAATAAACCAATATATTGTTGTGTTGTTTTATAATTTGTCAGTCATGACTTCAACTAATTAAGGAAAATTTAATCTATGACATAATTGATTTACATTAAGTTGTAATGCATTTTCATGTTTTTAATTGAAACTTTATCTAAGGAATTTATTCCCAATGAGATTAAGAATCTCTTTCAGGGGAGATCTGGTCAAGAAAGCAGCATAATGACAAACAACATACAAAATACAAACAAAGTCCCATTAAAGAAAGAGCAGTCAACTTCTCTGTAAAAGTGCTCCAGTAGGCAGTAGACCAACATTCTTTTATTTAGTTTTATTTTGTTGCTCTGAATTCTGTTTCTACTCCAAACGCAAAGGAGTGCTACGTTGAAAAATGTATTGTACATGAGTAGTATGGTAAATGTATGTGGTAGATACTATTGTCCTATTGTAAACTCAGGTAAGGGCAGTTTCAGGAAACAGTTATTATCAAAGATCAGTAGCGCCCCCCTTCTGGACTGACAAGGAAAGCGCTGGTATGAAAATGTGTGTATTCAAATGCACAGAGTATTCTGGATGATAGCTCTGGATATAAACTAATTATATGCATATTCATATCCCGAATCAACAAAATGTTATGAATATTATCACAGAAAAACTTACACTGACAATAAAAAACAACTGTGAAAAGAATGAGTGCCTCAGTTAATATCAGGATATCCTAGCTAGGTAATATTCAGGTTTCTACAGATAAAGATAAGGATATACACTTGTACACTTGTCTTGGCTATTCTGAAAGGAATATGACTTTTACACATGCCAACTATAAAATGGAATAACCCAGAATAATATTGTAATATTAATGGAATTAATGGAACTCAGTGAGACAGGTGTAAATTCACTAAGAGCTTCATCAATAGGAGGACAACACAACACTACTCACAATGTTAGAGATCCATCTACTCTATCAGACACTGATTCCCCAAAACAGAAATGGAGGAAGAGTTGAAGAGAGCAAAGTGTTTTTCACCAGACTGCTGCAATCCTCCTCTCCTTCCTCTAATACGCCAATATTGAAAACGTCTAGGTGGATTCCATCCAGGCAAGATGGATTAAATGTTAAAGCAGTGAGAAAAGAGGAAATCAAGAAACATGACTGCCACTGTGTTTCCAGCTTCATCCAGATGGGAGTTAATCCTGTGGAGCATGTAGATGATGGAGTATCCACCACCATCCACCACTCCTATATGAGTCTGGTAGGCAGACTGCAGAGGGCTCACCAGAGGTCCAAGATGATCCAAGACAGTCTCTCCAAGGTCTTCATGATGTACCACTGGTCTAAAGAGGACACTGGACCAGCCCTTCTTGGACATGGGGACGATACAGGATGTTGTCTACAATGGTGGCGCCCTCTGCACCTCAGTTGAACCTCAGTGAGAGGTTGAAGAGATTGGAGATCTGCAGACAAAAAAAGAAAAAAACTATCTACCAGGAGAAAACAAAAGTATATTCACCAGTCTATTAACCTTAGTATGTAATGTTAACAATATGAATGTATTATCATTATTATCAGTTTGGAGAATTCTACCTTGCAGCCCAGTTCTAATAACTAGTCATCATCCCACTACCATCTCCTGAGCTACTAGTAGCTCCTAACCAACTCATAGTCTGAGTTGCTCCTAACCAACTCATAGTCTGAGTTGCCGTTGCTGTGTTGCCGCCCCATCAGATCTGGATGTCCCACCAAAATAAACTTTCATATATTGTGTATACGCTGCTTGCCCAAACTCGGCATCTATTGCACGCCCAACCGTCCTGGTAGGGGGATCCCTCTCTGAGTAGCCCCTCCCAAGGTTTCTCCCAATTTTCCCAGTGAGGGTTTGTGGGAGTTTTTCCTTGTCCTCTGTGAGGGTCTAAGGCTGGGGGATGTCGTGTACTAACCATTTATTATTTTCACATGTTGGGCACTGTGAAGCCCTTAGAGACTGTAACAGTGATTAAGGGCTATACAAATAAATGTGATTTGATTTGATTTGATCTCTCTCTCCACTGTTGACTGTCCAGATGAAGGCAAATAATAATCTCTTCCTTATGATTTTAATGTGTCCACTTTGTCCACTGAATTCATAGTTCACAACCTCACAAGGGGAAACAGCAGACTGACAAATAGCTCAGTGTGTTAAGCATGGGCTTGTACCATCAGTGATGTTGCCTGGTGGTTCGATCCTTGGTGGGGGTGGCATGTTATTGGTCAAATCTAGTTTCCTATTGAACGTGATTGGTAAAGACATTGGTTAGGGTTAGGGTCCCCAGGGGCAGGGAGAGAGAAGGCAACCTCACCCCTAACCCCCCTTCATCCAGACTTTACCCACAGCAAAGAGTGTCTCCTATAGGCAGTTCCTAAGAAAGACAATAACCAGACACACAGGATCCAATACGCCTTCAGTTAGAAATGTGAGAGTTGAACATCGAAGCCGAGAATAAAGTGACATTTTAAGCCTATAGGCAGGCGGTGGCTATAATGCAATGAACGTTGCTACTATAATAAAGGCAAAACACTTCCAACATTTTAAAAACTTGTTCGCAACTTCACGTGTCGTTAAAACTTCGGCCGTCCGTGGCGTCCTCCCTCATAACCCCCTCCTGATGCCTCTCTGGAAGGCCGGGGGGGACAAGGCCCCGCCCCGACCCCATCTCAGCGGGAACGGATTCATGGTGCTCCAGTTACTGGGGTCGGAGAGGGAGTCGAACCAGCCACCCCACGTCCGCAGACGTATCCGGGGTCTGTGTTAACCGACAGCGTCACGCCACCAGGTCCCCTTCGCACTCGACCCTTCTCTCTGAGCGCTTTTCAGTCTTTCCTTCAGGTGTCGGCTTTCAAAATGGACTTTGAACTTAAGAGCAGAAGCTGGCCTTGAACCTACAACCTTCTGAACTTCACACAGCAGGTTTACTCATCACACCACCAGGACCCCATCACACCTGACCTATCTCTCTGAGCGCTTTTCAGTCTTTCCTTCAGGTGTCTGCTTTTAAAACACACTTAGAACTTAAGAGCAGATTGAGGCCTTGAACCTAAAACCGTCTAATCTTCACATAGCAGGCTTACTCGTTGAGCCACAGGGTCTCAGTTACTGTTGAGCGGTTGTTTTCAAGAGCTCATCAATCTTTTCTCTAAATGTTAGCTTGTAAAAGCACTTCAGAGTGGAGATGGGACTTGAACCCACAACCTCAACAACATCATACACTCACTCAACTCACTGCACCACCAAGTCCAGGTGGTTCATGTGGTTCTTTGGTTAAAAGCCAAGTGAAGAGCTTATTCCAACAAGGTAACGCACGCAGTGACCAAGTGTTTTGTAGCTGCTTGCTAGCTAGCTACATAATGAATGTGGCGCACGTGTCTTTCTTGAGCAAAGTTACCAAAATTGTCTAAGATAACAAATCTCAGCTGAAATTAGCTTTGCAGGTAGTTCTGTTAGCTATGATAACGTTTATTTAATATTAGCAGGTTGTGCATAGCTAGATGACATTCTCAAACTCATTTGGCCAATGAAGTTAACGTTAGCCTAATTTCAGAATTATCTTCCACCCGCACAGAATTTCTTGACATCCCGCTCAAAAATGAGTGTCAGTGTTGGGTGCCAGTATAAGCCGGAGCCGGAGCCTTGCATCACTAGGCGGGAGATTGGATGCCAGACAGATATCACCCAGCGAAGCAAGTCTGTGCGCACACAGCTGTCAAAAGGAACCTTGGAGAAGAAAAGGAGCAGAGGTATGAAGCTACTCATGCTTTTGTGTTTTCAGATTTCATAAACTACCTATTACAGTTCTCTTCATGTTCAACAGCAAACCGAATAACCCCCCCTGGGGATTAATAAAGGCTTATGTTATCTTAATGTGAATGTGTTTTATTCCATCCCATTGGAAAATAAGGCCATTTTTTAAATTGTGATTAACTTTGATTTATGGCACTAATTAGTGTTGGAGACCATGTGATGGGTAACACTTTTAATGGCATTTACAGCCATGGTGTTCTGTCTAATTGTGGTATGTTGTTGCTATTTGCCTGCTATTAGCTCTGTATGTGTCGTAGTACGTTTGTGTGCACATGCATGTGTATTTTATCATGAGAATATTTATCTCCTTAGTGCAGAGTGCGCAAGCAGGGTCTCAACTGTCGATCCTTTGGTGTGGCACTGATACGCATCAAGGGTCTGTTCCACAATGATTTCTCTTCAACACCCCTGAAAGCATGGGGGCGAGGCAATTATGACCGCCCCCCTGCCAAGCGACCTACGGTTTGTGATTTCTCAGATACACCATCCTTTCTGGAGTTGGAATGACTACAGTCATGGACCTCCACGATGAGTTCAGACCTCATACACACACTTCACGGGTCATACAGATGTTTGAGGACTCTATAGCCGCGAAGTAAGTCATGCATAATCATATGCTGTGTGTGTTAGTTTACTGCATGTTTACCTGTTATGATCAGGCCCTGAATGTCATGAAATGTTCTATCTTTTCTTTTTCTACCTTCAGTAGACCACCTGTCAAACCACTCCAAGACATGCCAATAGGAATGTATTATGAGGACTGGTATTGCTGGATTTATTGTATGGATTGCCCTGTGTGTTAAGACTCCTGATGTGGTGGATATACAAACACAAGAGGTATACTTTCTGTCTGTGACCAGGATGCATAGCACCCACCAAGTCCTGCCTGTACACCAGGAAGTGGAACTGCAAGACCACTCGCATTGCAGGCCCCTGCAGGGATTATACATCTATCGTGCTGTTTATTTCACCCCCTGGGTTCCTCTATGATCCAGGACAAATAAAGGCTATATGGCTAGAAATGCATGAGTTTCAAAACAAGGTCTTTTTTCAATAGTCTAGAAGTTATTGACCAATATATAAATGTTTTTACCGACGGTTTCGTCTCAAGCTTCTCGTGCGTGAAGATACCATGTGGAAAAGACAACTTTCTACCAACACAGTACGGTGCTTTATCCAACCTGCCAGCCTTCACAAATGGATAACGGATGTCAGGCGAGCCGTCTTTGCGCAACCTGAAGCTAGAAGGAGCAGGTTTGCTGGGAGGGGACTATGAGAGCGCTGACTAGCCCTGGGCACTGTGCTTAAGTTGGGCTCTGTACTCGATGATGGGCCTTGACACTGACGGTTGTTGACATATAGCTTATTAGGTCACTTAATATATTTGAATACAACACAGAAATAGATACAGATACTGAATTTGGACAAAAACGTTTATAAAATATATTTCCATGTTGTTATATTTCAATGGTGATCTATGTAATTATGTTTGTCATTATCTTGAGTATCTTGTTTTCTCCCTGTAATTCAATAGAGCGCAATGATGTGTTGGTGGCAGTGGGCGGATGGAGAAGGAGGGCTATGTTTGGCAGTCTGAGTTCCTTGACACGTCTGGTGTGAAGGTGGATTTGCCTCTGTGAAGCTGAGCCCGACACACAAGTTTCAGTAAGTAAATTGGATGCAGAGACCAGACATAAGCCGCCACTGACTATGGACGGTTGTGGCACTCGTTGCAAAAGGTATCAACCATAATCAATGTCATAATTGTTATTTGTAAAGGCTTCCCCATAAGTCCATTAATTCTCGTGTTGCATTGTTTTCGGGGTGATGTTACGAGTGTGCCGTAGCCTGTGTTGGCTGCGTGATATAAACAACCTTGTCCTATATATACAATCCATCATAGTACCACCTGGGCTGTGCTCACAATAGTGAATTACATAATAAATCTATAAACCTTAAGCACAATACAAAGGAGTAGAATGGTCTCTTACTTATTGATAGGTTTATATTTTTCTCATTGGTTTACTTGATTGTTTTGTCATTTGTCATTGAATGCGCATCCCGCAGGCTATCAACAAGAAAGTGGATGGGGTTGCTTAAGCGTGTAATGGGTGTGAGAATTAAAGCTGTGGCAGCACGAGCTCATAACAGTACCACTGTACTGGTCAGCTGCAAACTCGCCTCAAAGTGGGGAGAGAACTGTGGCCACAGTGCCCATGCACCAGACCTCTAACCTGGAGGATGTTCCACTCAGTGTGATCTTGAAGTTCTCGGCACCCAATGAATGCTGCGTTCATTTACATACTCTGGGGATGCTCTGAAGGTTATACTAATGTTAGGTAGTGTTATAGTGGTCCACTAAAAACAGTGTGTGCGCTATCTCCAATAAAATGCTTCATGTCTCAGGACCTTTACTGACCACGCATTCCACACTTGTCAACGAGAATGGCTTGGGAGCCGCGCAAGGCCGAGGCCTGCTACAGTCGAGACCTCGCCGGTATAATCAAGTCCGCTTCCCGAAGGTCCTCAAGAAAGGGGGGGAACTTCATTGGAGCTCAGTTAATGACTCAACCACTTGTCGTGAGTTGAAAATGTTTTCTTAGTAATAATAACAGTCAAAAAGCCCATGAACAATTTATATAATACAACATTTGTATAATGTTACGCGCTATGTCGATGAACTTCTGAACTCTCATGTTGGACGAGTGGAAGGAGAAATGAAAGGCGAGTGTCAGTCCCAGAACCCCTTGTGTGCCCAGTTGTGCTCGAGCCCAGCGACCGGAGAGAGAAGGCAGATGCCGCTTGTAAAAAGTATGGTGTCCCAGGTTCAGTCGTGAAGGGAGGGTCTAAAAGCCGATATTTCACCGTTTCATCGGGATATCCTGTGGATTTGAGCACACACAGGAAGGTATGACCCCCCCTATTCCCGTTTTCCCTCATACCCCCGCACCAGTTCAAAAACTGCCTGTGGGCCGGGTAGGGGGGTTCCTGGAATAAAAAAGTAGAAATGTTGGTAAGAAAAAAAAAAGCACTACTCATTCCCCTGCTTGTATCGAGGTTGAAGTTCCATCGCCTACACTGAAAAGTGCTCATTCATTGTTCACCCAGAAGTACAGTGTTTCATGATCAAAATACAGTATATATATATATGAATTATATTAATTATACTAAATATGTATATTGTGTTACCCCCTCAAATAATACATCTCTGTCCCTCTTTTTTTGGGGGGGTACTGGGGCTGTGTGGTCTGTGGTGGTTTAGGCCTTACTATAGTGGGCACTTTTTGCTGATTTTCCCATCTATTTGTGTTTTCCCCAAACCCTTTCTGGGTACTGTTAACCTGGGTCATTAATTTTAACACAGTTCAAAAAGACGTGATTTTCTCCTTTTTGGTACCAAATGTACTGCGTGGTCTCCTGTGAAAACACTCTCCAGGTACCCCTATGCTTTTGGCGGGTGAGTTATTACTCCTTTCCTTTTGTGTTTCCATCACCCAGTTGTAGCAGTGTTGCATTGCAAAACCCAGGGCCCTAGTGCCTCCCAATTTTTGCATTTTGATATAGCAAGCGACACAGGGGGGTGATATGTTTCATGTTACTATGTATTAAAATTTTATACTACTACTCTACTACTACCATATAACAAAACAAATCTGTAGTACAACGGACCAAGTACAGCGACTGAAAGCTGGGCCCCTGAATCTCATGGGGGTCTCCAGGTGTTGTGGTCAGTGGTGCCCCCCTGTTTGCTGACCCAGGTGGAGCAGGGGGAACCTCCTGGTCAGGAAGGACGCGGAGACCCAGGACTACCGGGAGAACGGGGGCCACACACACACAACACCACACACACACCCAACAAAACCACAATTAGGACCTTCAATGGTACATTCATTCAAAAACCAATAAAAAAATTTAAAGACACCCCAAACCTTTTGGGAAATTGTCTCGCTGGTCCTTCCCTTTTCCATTTTTCATATAGGAGAACCCTAATCTTTTTTTTTTTAATAAATTTACAATTTTAAAGTTTTTTTTTTTTTTGTTATGTTGCTATTTTGTTGAGAAATAGCACAAAAAGATCAAAAACATATTTAAAAATAGCATGGAAATAATATTATCAATTGCAAAGATCGGGCCCCTTTTATTACAAAACTAAAGGCTGGGGGGGGGTTTTAAGAGAGAAAAAGTGTGTAAAACAGATAAAAAACCCTTTTGAGAAATTTTGTATCTTGTCTTGTTTTTTATCTGTGCCTTTTGTTCTCTTACATTTGACTTTAGTTTGGGCTGAGTGTTTCACCCCTGTCATAAATATCTACTGCACGTAATTTCTCCTTTCTGCCCCCCTGTGTTGAGGTACAAGGAGGTAGAGCCTCTTTCATGACTGGTTTTTTTTTGAAAGGGTGCCGTTATAAAAAAACAGGTCTGGGGGAGACGCTAGACGGCAGCACTGTAAACGATGGTTTCAAAAAATCACAACCGGTGGGAGAGTTGAATCTGCTTCCCAATAAAAAGGATCACTGGGGGGAAAGAGACCGACTAGAAAAGGGAAAGTAGTTTGACGGGGGGAAAGTAAGGGTGTGGAAGGGAGTCTTTCCCTTTAAACTCTTCAATCCCAGGTTCAATTATTAGGAATGTTTTCTTTGAACCTGAATGAATGAATTTGCTTTAGTTCCCTTAAACCCCCCGCAAACTGAACGTTTCATGTGTTTCCCTGCTGTTGTCACATGATCCTCTTGGCGGAGGAGCGTAATCATGCTACCAGCCTTAGACTGTGCACATGTTGTCACCTGAGGGACTCCTTTGCCCCCACGCTGCCACGGCTAGGGCTCGCTGCATGCATTTCCTTTTTCCCTCATGGACGTCCCCCCAAAGCGAACCCCCCCCCCCCCCGGCAGCCTGGTGCAAGTGCACACAGTCATAGAAAAATAAAATGGGATTTGAGCCCGAACAACTTCGGGTCACGAGCCTGCTTCTCGAATGTCTCACAGGATCGCTTTGAGCCATAAAAAGTCAAAGATGACACAGACTTTTGTTGTTGACTCGGGAATGAGGAATAAGAGAAATCAGAGTGGTGTAATTCCCCCCAGTATCGCACGTCTGTGGGTAGATGAAAGAGGACACGGTGGCAGATGACATACTTCAAAAAGATTTTTTAAATCAGGAAAGGGTTTTATTCTAAAGTTATTCTAGTGCGAAGGTAAAACTCAATATGAAAACGTTAAGTTATCATGTATTTTTAGCCCTTTAGTTACAGGAACTTTGTAGAGGATGAAATGTGGTGTGGGGTGTGTGTGTGTGTGCGCGTCTGGGGTGTTTTTGTGGTGGATGTCATACATACATGTGCAATGTTGTTTTATGTTGTGTGTGCAATGTTTGTGAAACGTTTGTCTGTGTGTATGTGTGTGCAGGGCCATGAACTAGACTGTCTGTCTCTGGTGTGTGTTGTGTGGTGTGGTGTGTTGTGGGGGTGTGTGTTGTGTGTTCCTCGCCTTGTAGGAGGGTGTCCACCCATGTGTTCTCTCAGGCATTTAAACCCTTCCTGGTTTCTGGCAGTCGTCTGAGGGGGGACGGTAACGGTAAGGCAGCCCTGTTGTTCTGAACCTTTAATTCCTTTGGTGTGTTCGGGACTTTAATCAGCGGGAAAATACACTTAAAACCCATTTCTGAGGTTCCTGCAGGTTTTTACGTTTGTGGGATTTAATGTCACAAAACCTGTTACGATGCTGAGTTGCTTTTATTGTTGTGATTTTAAATTTTAAATGGAAGGTCCAATTTGAAAAAGACATTTAACCAACATGAGCTGAGTCTGCAGTTTTTCCTCTGTTTATCTGTTTGTGAGTTCAAATTGTTTTTTTGAACGTCAGCCAAAAGAAAAGAGGTAGGTTTTGGGGTTGCGGGTTTTTTTTATTGGGTTAAACCACGTTGAAACAATGACTCCCCAAAGTTTACCTCCTTATTCCCTTGTGAGACTTGGTACGGTTTCAAAACCCCACTGGGGTGTTGCCTTCATGGGGCGTGCTGATACGGGGCGGGTTTTTCAGGCAACGCCTTAGAAAACGGGCAAAAAAGTGGGAAGGGAATGGCAAAAAAGGGGGCTTTTAGTGAATTTTTTCCCCAAAAACTGTTCATGCCCCTAGATTTGGGGGTTTTAAAGTGTTTTTGCTCCTCATTGCATGGTTGGCAGTGTTCTGCCCTCCCAAAATTCGGGAGCTGGCTCATGAAGCGAAGGGACTTGCCCGGCTGCGGGGGGCCCCGTCGGGGCGTTCCGCGGATTCCTCCGCCCCCCCCCCCCCCCCCCCCCCCCCCCCCCCCCCCCCCCCCCCCCCTCTGTTTCCCCTCCCTGCCCTGGGGGTTAATATTGAGGTTTTGGCAGCAGAGTGAGTGATGTTATGTTTCTATTCCATTCATCAAACTGTGCTGTTGTCATGGGCCGACTGGGTCAAATAGCATTTGAAAATATTGTTAGTTTTATTAAAGGGGATAGAGAGCCAGATGGGGGGGGGCTTTTACGGCCCGGGAAAAAACTATTTTTCCCAGTTTTCCAGGGCTCTGTGCCCCCTGAAAATAAGGAAGGTCAGATATGTTTCAGTCACAGAAAAACAAACAAAATTGCCTTTCAAATACTCTATAACTGTCATATATGTTATTTTGTTCAGCTTATTTCTATATTTTATTTCTATGATTATTTTCCCCCCCGGGAAAACCTGTGCCTTTGGACTTTGGTTGCCATCATTCAATTACAATAAGATGCATCCTCTGGCTATGAAACATACAGGCTGCCCCGAACCTTCCCGCTTGACCAAGAAGGTAAGTAACTCCCCTTTTCCCCTTCCCGCTTCAGTTCATTTTCAAATGGAGGGGGGTGAGTAATTTGGTAGAGATAAAAAATAATGTAGGGAAAGCCAGTCATTACCTCCTAATAAGCCCCATAGGGTGAATGAAGATGATTAAGGGCCCCGTTTTTTACAGCATTTGACAAAAATATAGATTTAATTTGCCCAAAAAAAAAAAACGGTGACTTTACAAAGGAATGATGTATTTCTGACTTCTGACTTGCAGTGTAACGTGCAACCCGGGGCTGCCTCCTCTGCTGCTGTCCCTTTCCCCCATAGTTTATCTCACCCCGGGCTGTTTTCACACGGTAAATGTTTTGGGTTTATATGGGTACTTGGTTGAAAAAGTGCAATTTTCCATGGGGAAAAACAACAGGGTTTGAAAAATATTACTCTGAAATCACACGCAGGCCGAGAACAAAAGCTTCAAGACTTCCGTGATGGAAGAATGGTTTCAGGGGGAGAACCCCTTTCTCGGGGGTGATTTTTTCTCTGAAACGGCTATTATTAGGTCAATCCCCTGCACCCTGTTTTGTCTTCCTTCTGTGGGTCTGCTGGACGGGGTGGAGAAGAAGAAGAAGCAGAAGAAGAGTGGATGAAGAGGAAGGTCCAGGCTCCATGTTGGGACGAGGGCTCTGGGTGGGTTCCCCGAACCGACCCAATAAACCTGAAAAAAAATTTTGTATTTCCATAAGTGTCACTGGCAAAAAATTTTCAGTTAATAATACTTGGTTTGAGGTGTTCAGATAGATAGGGGAAAATGATGGTTTAACCGACTGAAAAAAGACTACCTAGTAAAGGAAAAACTATCTTTAGTGGTTTATGTCTATATGTAGCAGTCATAGTAGAAAACGGCAGCAGTGACGTACTTCAAAAATTTATCTTTATTATGAACACTGAAAAAAAAATACAGCAGATCCATTTAGAAAAAAAAGAGCAAAAACCCGAGCTGCCGGTCGACATGACGGACCGATGAAGAGAGGAAGGGATGAGGAGAGGAAGATTTGACAGAGAAAAAGGGGGTAAAGTCCCAAAAGGCAATCACTTACCAGGGTTTTAACAGCAAAAACAGTTACCCATGAGTGTGTGTGTGTGTGTATAAAAACCATCTAACAGGCATTTATATTTGTTTAACACATCAAGGGTGGGGGAATGTGGGGATTTATTTGACTTTTGGGTTCACCCAAAATTTCGTTTAAAAACATAAAAAAAGTGCAGTTCTAAATGAGGAAAACTTGGTCACTAGCTTGCCCCAAGCTTTAAAAGTCAACCATTTATTGAAGTCAATGCTTGCTTTATAGAAAAAGATGGAAACAAATGAAGACAACAAGAAGATGTTTGCTTGGAGCATGAGTTAATAAAATACCAAAAAAAACAACTGTCAAACAACAGCTCTCGATTAATGAATATTTATTTCGTGTCATTTATTCAATTTCCCCAAAATTAATGTCCATTTTCTTGTACATTGTGATGTTAAAACCCGTTCAGTTACCCAAAACCCTAGAAGACACTATTTAAGTGAGAAAGAGAGGAGCCGTGTGTGTGTGTTGTAGTGTGGTGTGGTGTGTGTGTGTTTCCCCCTACAGAGTGAACTATCATTTCAGAGTTGTTGTTTAGTGTTTTTCTCCCTTCATTCTGACACAGAGACACTGGGAACGAAACCCCACTAAACCCAAACCCGAACCCCGGGTAGGGGGTTCAGTGAATGTGGAGGTGAAAAAGGGGGGAGGGGGATCAGAGAGTCAGAGGAGACCCCTGAGAAGGACAGAGTGCCCGAGGCCAGTCCAGATAACTTACTCGTTGAGGAGGAGGGAGGAAAGGGGGAGATACGTATGTTGTTTGGGGCTGTCATTGTGCAGACAGGTACTACCATAGAGCGAAAAGACTCCAGGACTTGTCTTCCTTTTCCAAACAAGCGGTCATCACCTTTCCTTCCTCCTGATTCCCTGTATGTCACTCCATATCAAACCCCTCCTTTCCCCCTCCACCTCCCCTAACAATTCCCAGTCAACCATTTCTACACAGCAACTGGTTGTAGTAAATCAAAACTTTGGGGGATCGGATATGGTCTCCCCTCCACCCGTCTCACCTTTCCCGTTTGTCCTCCAGACAGAGAGAGGTTTTGTTTGCTGTGTTTGGGTCCATTTTGAGTTCACGCTCTGATGGGGGAACAAACACAATACAGCATCATTTTGATCTGAGCTGTTCTGTTTTTATTATTGATTTATTTTAAGTTTACTTTCAGATACACTTTTTAGCCATATTTCATTCTCAGTAGGGTCTGAATGAATGGAAGTATTTCTGTGTGTTTAAAGGGCTTTCCCATCCAATAAAGGGAAGTTCAAAAGAAAGAAAATAAAACCACACTTCACTTCCTAGACCGATTTCAACCACCCCCTCCACCAATGGTCGACAGGGGGGGGGGGGAAAAAAAATAGACCAGCTATTCTCTTTGATATTGAAACATGGGATTAATAACCCTTCCCCAGAAGGGGTTTTCCAAAAAATCACTCATATCCTCATTAAACATTAAAGGGCCCCCGCAAACTTGGTTGAAATAGTAAAAAGAATAATGAATCAAATTTTGTGTCTAATTTTAAGCATCCAAAAAATTTAGTGAAAAAAAAATGTTCAGAAATATTTGAAAACCGGTTTAAATGGTGGGGGTTCAGAAAGTGGGGTTGAATTTGGGGGTGGTATTTTCTGAGATTTATGACACAGAGAAATTCATTCATCCCTCATTAAAAAAATGCACGTCAAATTTTCCCTCCCCCCCCAATGCAAAGCTTTACAGTTTGACATGGGCGGGGCTATCAAGTGTCAGGATGTCAATCAAATCCCGATCTGACACGCCTACACATCCCGAGAAATGGTTAAACAGCTAAATGGCTGTTTTTGAATAGGTTTTTTAATATTTCTGAACGTTTATTTTCACCCCAGATTTTTGTGGGGTGCTTAATTAGACAACTAAACTTTGATTCATATACATTTTTTACTATTTCAAGCCAAGTTTCCTGGGGCTTTAAAAAAACATGACCCACTTTACAGTCTGCTGAAACATCATGGCTGCCAACTCCAACCCCTCTACAAGACATTGCCTCTCCTCCTGAGGTGTCCAGTCCAGTGTGGATCCTCCAGTCCACGAGAGCAGCTTCACTCCCGAGTTCCCGGTGATTGTAGTCAGGTCCAGCTCTCTCGATGGGAGGGGTTGGAGCTCAGAGCTGAGGGGCCAGAGAAGCCCGCCCTTTTCCCCGAGACCCGACAGCCTGAAGCCTGGAAAACCAACACAAGCTTTTTAGATGTTCAAGTTCAAGTTCAAGAAGTTTATTTGTCACATAAACAGATTGGGGCATGAAATGTAAAGTGGCAATGCTCAGCAGAAATGTGCAAAGGGCAAAAAAACAGGTTCACACTATTTTCAATAAAAAAACCCAAAAACCCAAAATTTTCAATGACAGTAAGAGCTCTATATAAAAAAAAAAACACAAATTTTCAATGTCACAGTAAGAGCTCATATAAAAAAAAAACACAATATTCAATAAAGCCTTTATTAAAAATATAGTAAAAAGGGAAAAATTGTATTATGTAATATAATATAAAATTATAAATTATTTTTTCCTTTACCTAATGTGTGTGTGTGTGTGTGTGTTGTGTGTGTGTGTTTGTGTGTGTGTGCATAAGAGGGCAGTGTGTGGGTCTTGGTGGGGGTCCTGGGGGTGTTCCACAAAGGAGTTAGAAAAGCGGGGATCAACCTGCAAGCCTGCTTTGAATTTAAATAACAATCAATCAGGGGTAAAGGGTTCCCAAAGCCCAGTGAAGTTACCGGATGGGCTAAAAACCAAACCCGGCTGAAGCAATCCAATAATTTTGGGGTGCCAGTTGTACACGGGTTATTTAACAGCCCCCAGTGGGCGATCATATATTGATCGATTATCTGGGGAAAAATGAGGTAAATTCAAGCCGCAATGTTCACGGCCCTGAACACAACTTTTTGTGGAGGTCATTGGGGAAAATTTAGCCCTATTAAATGAAAAAGGGAAAAAACATTGCATAAATAAAGGGGAGAGAAAATTGGCAACGAATTTTGCTAGATTGAATGGTCATAATTGTTGAAAAATTAAAAAACGAAACAAATTTTATAGACCTTATTAAAAATTTATGTGTTTTCCAAAAATATTAAAGAAAAAGAAAAGGTGCTAAAAATATTATAAATGAAACCATGCAATAATGAAACCTCAAGACTGAAAAATGTAACTATTTTATCCCCCCAAAAATTATGAGAAAAGGCTGTACAAAGGGCCCCATCTTACTACTTTACAATCATCGTCCGGGAACGGGACCCTATAGGGGGGCCGAACTCCAACCTTAAAGACTGAGAGAAATCATGCTCAAATTTGACTAGCTTTTCGGGCTGGTTTTTACTTTCTAAATTTTTTTAATGAAACGGTTGTTTCCATCCGGGGGGAAATTGATGGGTTTTGAAAGCGCGTTCAAACATGATTTGTAAATCCCTTACAGAAACAGTGAATGCGTTAAAAGGGGGTTTCCTAGAAACGCTCTGAACCGTAAACTGTATCCCGATCCCGCCTACATCTTTTTATATTTTTTTTTTTCTTTTTAACGTTAAAATTTTAGTCTGCTAGTTAGGGTCTGGGGTAATAGGGGTTTGAAATTAGGAGGGGGGAACCCTTGTTTGAAAATCTTTTGCGTTTCGGGTGGGAAATCATGTTAGGGGAGTACCGATTCAGCTTCAACGTTGTTTACCCTGAAATCTAGCCTGCCCGAGCAGGCTATTTTTGGAAGCTAATTTTCCCACAGCAATTTGGCTTAACTATGTGACCCTTGCTTTGTGGAACCGAATAAGGGGGGAAATGAGCCAGACTAACCCAAAAAGCCTGGAAAAGTGGTAACTCGCTTTGTGGGAACACCCCTCAGGGGGAGGTCAGAGTCACAGTCCTGATGATGGGAAAGGGGCCTCCCCTTGCCTTTTTTTCACCCAAGTGCCCCTTTTGTTTTGGGGACCATGTCAGATCTTGGGTGATGGGGCCCTCCCGGGTTTTTATCCCCTGCTCACCCTCCCCAAACCCAATTCGTCCCATTAATCCCCATTTGGTGAGTGGGTTTCCTCTGTTGTTGTGCCTCCAAAAAGTCCACAATCAGCCCCCTTATTTTTTTGGTGACATTTCAGGAGGAGGCTTTTTGCCCGGCCCCAAAAGGGACAGGCCCACCATTTTCCTTTCCAAAGGTGGGCCTTCTCGCCCGTTGTCAGAGATCGGGCCCCACCCCCCACTTGTCCATCCCAAACTTGATGAGGGATTTTTGGAGCTAAAACCTGGGCCCCCCAACAGTCATGTGGTACAGGGAGTACATGGGGGCTAGGACGCAACCCGGGGGGGAACCCCTGTGTTCAGGGTGAGGGGGGAAAGGTGTGTCTACCCACCCTAACCACCTGGGGGGGGGCGGTCAGGAAGTCCGGGACCCCGGGCAAAACAGGGGGGTTTTCAGTCCCAGCTCAATCAACTTCCCCAGCCAGTCTGGTGGGGACTATGGTGTTAAAAAGCTGAACTATAACAATAAAACAGCAGTCTCACATACCCCCTTTTTCCCGGGCTGCCCCAGATAAAGGGGAGTGTGGTGGGTGCAGTCCCTGGGAGACAGCACACCCTTGGATCTTTGGGACAATAACAAACTGCAGCGGGTCCATGGGAAAGGGAGGAAGGGCAATGTAGCCCTTTATCAGCCTCCGAAGAAATTTCATGACCACCAGGTGAGGGCCACCGGTCGGTAGCCATTAAAAGAAAGCGGGAGAAATTCTTGGGCACGGAAAAATAGGGGGGATCTCTTGAAGAAACGGGGGACCAAAGCCCTCAGCCAGGGAGATTTTGAATATAGGGGGGGAAACACGGAGCTAGCTATTAGCACAGGTCTTAAGTACTCGCCCAGATTGCCACCCGGGAAACCAGCAGTTTTCCCGGTTTTTCCCACCCCGTCAGAGCCCTCCTCACACTGTGCGGGGTTCCCCCGGAGAGTGTGTGTTTAAATCCCCACGGTAGAACCCCACTCCCTGCGCTAACGGTGATTTTGGGTTACCCGGGCGAGCTAGCGTGTTGTTGCTACCCAAAAAACCGTGCAAAAAAAAAATTGATTTCAGGTCCCCGCAGGGATGAGTGGGCCCAACCCCACAATTGGGGGGGGTCTCCCCTTTGGTAGTCCGTTAAAGTCCTAGCCCCGCCATAGGCGTCTGGTGCCCCGCGCTGCTCCACTCACCCCAAATCGCCCCTTATACCCCTTTTGGGCCCCTCCTTACCCCCCTTTTCTCAGTCCATAGGACCTGCCTTGTGCCGTCCATGTTCCGGATACAAGACCGGAGTTTTTAGGCAGCAGGGCGGCTTTCAAACGTGGGCGGTTTGGATCTATAACCCAGGGTTTTTGGGTTGGGAAAAGGACCTAACTTTTACCTTTGGGGACAAAGGTGTCCAGTTATTGGGTTTAAAACTTTTTTTTATGTTTAAGTTATTAAAAGACCGGGCCAAGGTACGGGAAACAAAACAGTAAAATACACAAAAAAACATAAAAATAAAAGGGCCTTTCTAGTAAAACAACAACATGCCTCATTTTACACTTTCTATATGGTGCTTTTTAAAATTCCCATCCAAAAAAAAAAAAAAACAAGTGACCCCAAAATTTGGACAGACCTCACGGTTGGGGTGTCCAGTCGGCATTGGAGTTGGACACAGATCAAATCCAGGTTTGCATCTTAAACCCGATGGGGACTATTCTTTTCAAAGTACAAATATTTTAAGGGGGTTCAGTTCCCATGTGATCAGAATTGTATTTTTATAAATGGGGACAATTCCAGTAAAATTACCCCATTGCCCGATGAGGTCTTTTTTTTTCCCTAAAAGGGCCCAAATTTGAAACATTTTTGTTTTTTCATGATTTTTGGAACTACTTAATTTGTTTTTTCCATAAAGAAAAAGGCACCCTAAAGCCTTTCTGCATTTTTTCCAAACCCCTTGGTTTTTTTTTGATAAAATACCAACGAAGAAATTCAACAAAAAAAACGAGAACGGCAAATTTGTGAAACTTTGACGATCAAATCGGATCTTACCCACTTTCCCCCGGGGGGCCCAAGAGTCTCTTGCTGTCTCGTGTTCCTCTGTCTGATAGAAAATAATTAAACCCCGTTTTAACCCTTTGGACCTTTCAGTATTTTGTTAGCCCGGTAAACAATATCGGGGGGGCTTCAGCTTGGGACCCTTGCCTTAAAAATCAACGACTGAAAGTAGGGAAAAAGGGGGGGTCAAAGTTCATTAGACGGGTAATTTTAGAAAAATTTAAAAACCTGAGGAACTGAAACAATTGGGTTCAAGCACAAATAGCCCTGGTCGAAATTGACAAAAATTTTTATTTGAATTCACAACTGCTGAATTCCCAACTATTTTTCTATTCTTCACAATGAGTTAGTCTAGTGAGAAATTTTTTTTTTTTGTCAGGTGGCACGGGATCTTTTCACCACGGGGAAAAATGTCCCAGCTCGCTTTTGCACTAATGCCCCGAAAATTTTTGATACTGTTTTCCCTAAATCTAGCAGAGTTTTAAGAATCCAGGGAGTATCGGTTTGGGGATTGAACTGTAAACTACTTTTCATCAGGGTTTTGCCCATGATTTTCCATCAGGGGTTTTTCACCAAATAATTTCAGGGGCGGGGCATGTTAGAAAGGGCCCTTCCCCATAAAAAGGGAAAAAAATCAAAGACCCTTTATTCCCCAAAACACAAAGGGACCCTTAAAAACAAAAATGAGATTAAAGACATTTCTCCTTTTTCCCTTTAAGAGAAAAGAGCATTTTTATCCCCCCTCTGCCACTACAAGAGATCCCAAATGATCTGAAATAACCTTTAAATTTAACTCTCCTGAAAAAAAAAAATTTCAATACTTTTTCATTTTTCCTATTGAAGCCCAGGGGGCCCAAAACAGCCATCGTGGGGACCAATATCACTTATATGTCTATTAGCTGTCCCAAAGTCTCAAGATCCTTCCCTCTGTTGCCCCCCTCGTTGCTCAAAAAGGGGTTTTAGGGGAAACTGTCAGTGCAGGCGATCACAAATAGTAAAGATTGAAAATTTTCCTTTTTTAAAGAAAATAACAAAAGACGATTTCTGGTCCACCCCGTAACTTGTTTCCAAACAGGAAAAAAAGGGTTTCTGGAGATTTGGCTCGAAAAGCAGTGCATGCGGGAAAAGTATGCTAATATGCTGCTAAAATAATATATAAAATTTAACACTTTTTTATTTTAAAAATGAAGCTTGGGTAAATTTTTCCTTTCCCAAGTCACAAGACATAAAATTTTAAGTTCTGAACTGATAACGAAACCCCCCTTTGTGCTGCGCCATCATTCCTTTTCCCCTTTTCCTCCCCGTAAAATTCTCAAAGTGACCTTCATCATTTGGGGTCATTTAAATTTTTGCTATTGAAAAATTTCCCAAGGACCTTTTTTGACCCGGGACACCCAAGCCCCTTTTTTTAGGACGGGTGCTGTTTCTTCACCCCCCAAACAAAGGGGGCCCTCTCCTCCCTCACCATTTTAAACCCTCCGATCATTATCCGTATATGTTCCTTTATAACCTGACCCCCCCACTATTGTAGCTATTAAAAGAGGGCTTCTCCATAAATCATGTTTGGAAATCCACCACCATCTTTTGGGGGTTTTTTTACTTGGAGAAGACCCATTATGTGGCCCTTAAAAAGGGGTTCCTATATGCATATGCTTTCATTTGCCCTTTTTCACCCAGTAGATGGCGCATAGGTGCTCAGAAAGCTGGGGAAACACCCCTTAAAATTTTTTTGCCGTTTTCTTCCACACAAAAAAGTCACTGTTTTTAAGGGACAAAAGCATCAAAACCTTAATTTTTCTAACCATCCCTTAAACAAAGGCACCAAAAGTACAAACACATTTTCTGCTACACACTTTTTTGAAAAACCCACCTCCACACGGTTTCTTACATTAGCCCACTTCGTTTCAAGAATGAAATCTCGGGCAATAAATTGGGAAAACATTTTTTCTATTCAAACTCAAAACTTTACCTAAAATTTTCACACACACACACACCCCACACGAAACCACCCCCCCCCCCCCCCAGGAAAGGGCTCACCTTTTTTGTGAAAAATTTTAAAAAACATGGGGGCATTGAGAGCAGAGGAAGAGAGAGAGAGTCGGAGGGGGAAATAGGAGGAAGAGGAGGACGAGGACAAGACCAAAAAAGGGGGACCAGGCAATAGACGGAGACTATTTTCCGACGACTTTTAGGGCCACTTTGGTGGACCAAGCATCAATCAGGGCCCTAAACAAAGAGGGAGGCTGGCAAGAGTCCAGCCCAACCTGAGCCCGCACACGGAAGCACCCCTAATACGGACATTTAACTGGAAAACAGTAAAACAACCGCTCAAAAAGTTTGGGGGTCACTTGGGAAATCCCTTATTTTTGAAAAAAAGCAAAAATTTTTTTCAATTAAAATAAAAATTAAATTGATCAAAATACGCCTAGACATTTTTAATGGGAAAAGACTATTATACGGGAAAAGGGCTGTTTTTTTTAATGTTTTTCCAATGGCACTTTGTGTTAGCTAATCCAAGTTTATGGGTTTTAAAAAAAGGCTAATTGAAAAATTGAAAATCCTCAAAAAACTATTGAGTATCTGGAGCATCAGCTTTTGGGGTTCGATGATGGTCCCCAAAATGGCCAGAGGAAACCTTGCCATTTGGGGAAGAGGTCCTCAACGGGCAGCTTCATCAAATAGAAAACCCCAAAACACCAGGCTAAAAACGTAAAACATGAAAGGTGCCCTCCAGGATGCTGGCCTTTTTGGCAGAGTAGCAAAAAAAAAAGCCAAATCTGAACGGGGCCCAAAAAAAGGGAAAAAATTAAGAGGGACAAAAAAACATTTGGGGAAGAACAGTCGAAACCTTTAATTACTTTGTGGGAGCATTTGGGACCGTATGGTACGTAAAAAGGGCCCATCAACCCAAACCCCAACTTGGGGGAGGTGCTTCGGGAAACATGAGGTGACTTTTTCTTCACTTTAAACCTCAACAAATTGACAGCTAAAAATCCCAAAAAGGTCTGCAAGGCTGTAATTGCGGGCAAATGGGGTTTTCTTTGACGAAAGCAAAGTTTGAAGGACAAAATAAATTATTTCAAGTAAAAAATTATTTCAAAACCAGGGTCAATGTCTTGACTATATTTTCTATTCATTTTTTAAACCCAAAATTTGATGAAAAAAAGTGTGATTTTTTCAGGGAAAAAAACATGAAATTTTCCTGGGTGCCCCCAAACCTTTGAGCGGTAGTGTACCCTTCAACTTTCTACACAAACTGAAACCTATGTAATTTTTTTTGCAAAACATTCTGCATCACAGTACAATACAATGCTTCAATATTGGTCTATGCTCCCATGAAAAAAACAAATGGGTATAGGGGCTGGGGAAAGAAACATGTAAAAATTTTTTTTTGATTTTATTTGTTTTACAGTATGAAAAGTACAGTGAAAAAAAAAGAACCTAACCGATGAAAACATTTTCCCTTGGGCATTTTCAAACAAAATCTGCCAACGCCCCTGCGGAAGGGGGGGAAGGTAACGGTCCCACTGTACCGTACATACTGATTGATTACTGTACTGAATTTCCCTATTTTTTTCTTTGTGTTGTTTTGGTGAAAAAAACTGCAATGGCAAAAAATAACTGTAAATGTTTTTTTTCCCCTAAAATTTTTCCCAAATTTGTGTTTTTAAATTAAAATGTAGTGGGTTTGTCCCGTACGGGGAACAATTTTTCCCACAGAAGCCTGTATAGAGAATTAAAAAGTTATAAAAAATTTACAAATAAAATCAGGGGTGTTTTTTGCGGGTTTTAAAAAAGAGAAAATTCAAAGGGTGCATGTTTGTATAATTTGTTGAAAAAAATGCCATTTTAAAAAGGATTTTTGGGTTTTTTGATTGCATTTTTTCCCTTTTTGACACAGAAGTAGATTTTTTATCTCCAAGTGTCTTACTTGGCTTGTGTGGAAATTTTTGACACAAGAACAAATCTCCCAACACGTTGGGCAATCGTCAAAACTGTAAATAAAATTAAAAGTTTTGATGTTTTTAAAAAAAAAAAAACAAGACAAAGCCCTTAAATCTTGGTGACTTAAATGCGGGAAATTTTTGGAATGGGGTTTTTAAACTCTGCAATTTTTTTCAACATTTCAGGAGAGATACTGTCCCCAAATTTAAACCTCAAAAAATTTTTTAAAATTTAGTAGTATAAAAAACCCAGTGTTGCCCATCTTTTGAATTTCCGCCATTTATTATTTGCCACGTCCTATAGGCTCATCTCTTTTTTACATTTTGTCTTGGTAACCTTGTAGGGGCTAAAGATAAAATTTCAAAACAATGTACATAAGGAAAAAAAGGGGGGGGGGGGAGAGGGGTTTCAATAAAAAATTTGGGAATAGAATTAAGCATTGTAACTTTTTCACAGATATTTGGGAATAAGTATTAACATTTTAAAGAAGAACGTCCAAAATCTAACCCCAATATAAAGGGAATTTTTCTATTGTTACGTTTTGTTTTTTTGGGAAATTTCCCAATCTTAAAAAACACTGAGGGCCAAAAACCCAGACCATTTTTTTCATCTATTAATTCTTTCTGAATGAACCCCTCATTTTTAAAAAATCACCCTGAGTTTGTCTGCGCCCTCGCCCCTTTTTGATTCCCAAAAATCATTTTTTTAAAACCCCAAAGCATTGTGAATTTTTTAAAACCATTTAAATACCAGTATTTTGGGGAAATTTGGGTCTGTTAACTTTTAGAAAGGTTAGGGCTGACTCCACTGGACTTGAGATTTTAAATTTTTAAATTGATAAAACACTGGAAATGCAATGCCCCCAGGAGACGGAGACAAGTAAAATATTCCCCCTAAATTCCCAAAACTTTAATCAAACTTTTTTTTTGGGGGATTTTGCCACCCCATCCAAGATTCACGGGGTTTCCCCTTTTTAACCCATCAACATTGATTTCAACGGGACTCCCTTTTCACCTGATTTTTTTATCCATTAAAACTTGTTTCCCAACTTAGAAATCAACTCTCTCCTGACGAAAAAACCTCAGGGAAAAAATTTTCACGGGGCCCTAAAAAGTAGAGCGAATGTTGGGTATCACAATATTCCGAGAACCCCTCCACGGGTTTAAAGGGGGTTTTTTCTTAAACTGACTTTAAACCCTTTCATGTAAAGCGGGATTTAATGGTCATTTTTGGGAACCAGTTGGGGAAATACTGACCTGAAATTTTCAGCCCTACAGGGTGGATTTTCCCCAGTCCAGCAAGAGCAGTTTCACTCCTGAATCCTGCAGGCGTTGTTACTCAGGTCCGGGCTCCAAAAATGGAGGACTTGGAGCTGAGAACTGAGGCCAAGCTTTTACAGCTTCTCTCTGACAGGTTAAAAGCCACTCAGCCTGAAGGGAAAGATGAAAGAAACAACAAATAAACTTTGGGTTATGTTTTTTATTTTAACTTGTTGAAAAAAATCATATCATACATTAAATATCCAATTTTCAATGCGAAACCCACACAGATCATTGGAGGCTTTGGGGCCACTGGCAGCAGCCCCCAGAAGACCCTCCCCTGAAGCAGATATTTCTTTCAGGTCAAACACCCCAGAACCTTTTTTCTGATGACAGTAAGATAAGACCAAGCTTTACCACTGAAAACCCGGGGAGAGTTTTTCTTTTAGGACTTCCTGATCTCAGGTACTGTTTTGGGTCTCCTCCACAAGAGAACGATCATTCAGCCATTCAGACAGTGGAACAGATTGAAAGCTTCTCTCTGGGGGAGGGATTCTCCCCGAAACTTCTCCTTGATTTTATTTTACTGTTTCCCGATTGGGCTGGGGAAACTTCTTCTTGTCTGTTTTTACTAGGGCCCCGTAAAAAATCTGATTGGCCCCCCAGTGAAAAAACCCAGCAGGAAGCGGGGGGAACAAGTCCAGGTGCCCCTGTTTTACTCTGTTTAAGGGGCCTTGGGCCCCCCAGCTCTCTTGTAAGGGGTTTTTAAAGTTAGCATTGTCTGTTTAACATCTTAATATGTTGACCACCAGGTTTTTTTTTTGGGTTTTTGATAGCAGATTGGACAAACCCGTGGGATGAATACAAAAGACAGAAAACAGCCAAAATCCTGAATTCCCCAGATGGACAAAGCAGAAAAACCCCGGGCCTGGTCCCCGGTTCACCCACGCTCCCCCTTTTTTAAAAACTGTTGAACACTCCTGAGTACAACTGGGCTTTCTCTGATATCAAAAGCCACACTCGGGCAGGGCTGCTTTATATAAGATCAGTTGCCCTTTTTTCCAGCGCTCAAAAGCCAGTTTTCCCAAACAGAAACATCTTGCGGGGCTCGTATTCCCAAATGGGGTCTTTTTTCAGCTCTCCTTTTGATACTTGACATTCCCCTTTTTTGGACTGAACCACCAGGAAGTGGATGTACATCTCGTCAGGGCTTGGGCAAACTCTCCTCTCTGATTGGTTTTTCAACACATGGGTCCAAAAACTGTAGCAGTGATCCCCCGCAGAAGAAATTTGGGTGTGCACATGAAGTGGAAGGGTTCGTGAGGTCCCTTTATGTGGGAGAATTCTGCTGGCCCGCTCCTCATCTCCCGAATAAATTCCCTGAAGTACCCTCCTTCTGTGGGTCAATGAACCCTCTCACCTCTGTCACCATGTTTAACGCACTCAGGAAAGGGTCTATTGGGTGCTGCAGGGCTGGGGGTTATCCAAGGCGAGCAGAGGGGAAACAGTTTTTTCCCCCCTTTATGAGGTTTGTCCAAACAGCACGTCCACTGGGGGTTTACCCCTGTTTAAAAATCAGCCAGATCTGGTTGTTTTTTTTGGGAAATCCTTTGAGGAAGTCGACAAATCATCCCGACCGTCAAAGATCAACACAACCTGGGAAAATTTTCAAAGCTGCAAAACCTGCTTCTTTGGTCTCAATGAAAAATGTGAAAAAATTCCACCAAAGCTGAAAAATTTTCCCCTTTTAAACAAAATTTAGCTCTCGGAAAGTGAATGGAAACAGAAAATGTACATTGTGGGTTTTTCTTTGTCTTCAGCCCATCCAAGTGAACTTCCCGTGTTAAGACTGTTTTAAAACCCATGGGCCCGCCACCCCTTTGTCCACAATGTCCTGATTTTTTTCCTTCTTCCAGGGAAGGGTTTAAAGATGTCTTCCCATGGGGAAATTTTTGTTTCTGGTCCCGGGTGTTTTCCCCGGGGCTGTTTCCCAAACTGTTTTGACCTCATGTTCAAACATTGACCCTCCACTCCCTCCCCGTGATTAAAAGCCCCTGTGGGGAAAAATCCCGAATTTAAAGTGTTGGTTTCCTGCTTTTGCGATCCCCTCAAAACAAACACTGAAACTTCTCCTTTAGAAAACATTTCAGTTGACGTTTTGGGCCCCTAAAGGGTTTTTGAATGAACAAACAACAAATAACATCAATGATTTTGGGTTTTTTGAGGTAAATTGAAGAAAAGAGAACCTTTTTCAGGTGAATTTGTACATTTTCCCAAATCCAATTTTAACTATTCAGCTCATCAGTGGTGGGGCAAACAAACCTGACTGACAGGGCCCCAAAGTGGGGAAAAGGGAACAAAACCCTTTTTTTCTTTTATTAATATTATTTTTATTTACTTATATTTATTTATATGTAAATTTCATATTTTTTAATATGACTGTTCACAATTAAAAAATCAATTTAATTTTTAAACCAAAAAAAAATGGATTGTGCTCAATTTTTCCTCCAATAATTTTTTTGAAAAAATCTCATTTGAGAAACCTCCGCTTACTGCTCACAGAGAGGGCCGGGGCCAACTCTCCTGCCTTTTATTCTTCCCCAGGGAAATGCAGTGTGATCCAGAAGGCCTCTCGGGTCTCCCCCCTCTGCTCTTCCTCCTCACCCACCTCTCCTCCCTCCGCCTCTCTAAGCATTCCCGGGTTAAAACTGGGCTCAAAAAACCCCCTGGAACCTTTTTCAGCCGTTTTTCACAAAAGTGACAATGTTTTCCCCAAGCAGCTGCAAAAAGAATAAAATTAAAAAATGAAAACCTTTTTACTAAACCGGTGGACCCCCAACATCAATCCATCTGTCCCCCTAGGGCTTTAAAGCCCCACTGGGCTAAAGAGGTAGCATGGGGACGAAAAATGACCCAAATGGTTGTTCTTCATTTCCCTATCGATCTGAATAAAAAAGGGGTTTTTTTTACATTTACACCCCCATGAAAATGGGGGCCAGGGCTGTTTTTTTTTCTCCCCGGGGGAAATGACCACTGGGAACCTCTGACCCCTGCCTTTGGGGGACTCTGGGAAAAAAACCTTATGTATTAGTCCCCTAGATAACAAAACAAAACCCCACAACACACACACACTCCCCCTTTACACAGTCCCCCACCCCTGGTTAAAAGGGGGCCCGGGGTGCCAAACACCTTAATTTGGGCCCCAGCCGGGGCTGGTCCAGGGGTGTCAGTCCCCCCTGACCAACTCCCCTCCTGGGTCCAGCCTAAAGCCCACCCCCACCTCCCCCCAGTCTGCCACAAACAGAAAAACGTAATAATTTGAGTTATATTAGTAGAAGATGGAGGGAAACAAACTGACTCAATTTTTTTTTTTTCATCCCCAAGAAACATACAGAAAAATAAAAGGGAAAAACATAGTGAAAAAATAATTTTAAAAAAGTTCAATAAAAGGTTTAATTTTAAAATCAATATTTTTCCCAAAATAATGGGTTAGCAATTTAAAGAAAGAGTATCAATTCATGATGGCCCCAGAAACTTTTTTAATATTAAAGGGGGGCCCCAGTTTGAGAACCACTGGATTAAATTTTATCCCGACCCTTTTGAGAGAAGAAACTGAATCAACAGAGTCGAAGGTTTCCCAACCCAATTTTAAAAATACAAGACTTCTTATTTCTGCTTCACTTGATTGGGGGAATAACAAAATCACTGATTTAAACTCTTTCCTTTGCTCATAGAGTGGTTCCATCCCCTTTTAATTTTAAAAAAGGGGAACCTTTTAAACCGGGGCCCCTCTTCAGGGACAAAAACAGCTGGGACCCGGGGAGTTGGTCTCTCCTGCGGATGTTTCTAAAAACACAAGATTGATAAAACAGGCGAAAGGTAGGAAAAAGGATAAAAAAAGCATGAAAAACCATGATGGGCCCTGGATTTCCTGGGTAAAAATGAAAGAAAAATATACTTAAGGGGTTTCCGGTTTTTTAAAGCACTCATCTTTTTTTCAGATCACTGCTGGTTTGTTAAAATGATTAACACATTAAATTATTGCCCCTTTTCTCAGTAGAGTGGGTCCCCCTTTTTTAAATTAAGAGGATAATGCATAGACAGTTTACTCCTTTATGGGCACACAGCGGGTACAGGGGGGTCTGGTCTCTCCTGGGGCGGGCTTCAACACCAAAACAAGGGCAGACCTTTTACTCTGGATAGTGATGGTGTCATGATATCACTTTCTGAGCTCTAGATGGAAAACAGCATGGACAGTAGAGGGTCCTCATCTTAAACCCCTGAGCTTTGGTCGGCGGTCATTTCCCCCCGACAGAGAGGTTTTTTGAGGAGGGACCCCCCCCCCTCCCCTCCTCAGACCGATTTTATAGAGGGGCCAGCTGGGCAGAAACACACCCAACATGCTGTTTAAACTGGAACCCCTTTATTACAACAAGGTTTTTTATTTCAGGATAGATTTACTTTTTAGGGTTTCATCAGTCATGTCCCGTAAAATGAAAAAATTACATTGTTGGGGTTTTATTTTTACAAGCCTTGGGGGCAAAATAGACATGGACTGATCAAAAGGAGGTTGTGTGGGGTCTAAGTGTTTTTTGGGGGTGCTAGTTTTTTGTACACTCTTTTAAATATTAAAATATCAACAGTATATCTTTAAAGACTTTTAAATTTTACACATTTATACAGCATACCGTACAAATAAACCTGTTCATAAAAAATTATTAAAACAGGGTTTTGAAGGGATGTACCTGGGCTCTCTGGTTGTGGAAACCCGTAGGGAAAAGGGGGTGACGCAGTAGACAGTCAACATGGGTCAAGGGGCCCGTGGGGTTGGGGGTGTGGTCAAAATTGGCCTCAACACTGTAAACCAAAAAAACCACTAGGGGGGCGAACCCGTTAAATTTGTTTTGGAAAACCCCGACATGGGGATAAAACCCCCAACGACTCTACATCAAACCCCCGTGATTGAATTTTATTAAAAATATCAAATAACTGGGAAATTAAAAAATGATCAAATAAAATACAAAAATTTTGGTACATAAGACCTTGACCTGAAAAAAAGCCAACATCAAATAACTTCAAAAGTCCAAACCAATATCCAGTATCAAATATTAAACCAATGTCTAGTATCAGTTATAAACCAACACCCAGTATCAAATATTAAACCAATGTCTAGTATCAGTTATAAACCAATATCCAGTATCAAATATTAAACCAATGTCTAGTATCAAATATTAAACCAATGTCTAGTATCAGTTATAAACCAATATCCAGTATCAAATATCAAAGCAATATCCAGTATCAAATATTAAACCAATGTCTAGTATCAGTTATAAACCAATGTCCAGTATCAAATATTAAACCAATGTCTAGTATCAGTTATAAACCAATATCCAGTATCAAATATTAAACTAGTGTCTAGTATCAGTTATAAACCAATATCCAGTATCAAATATCAAAGCAATATCCAGTATCAAATGTTAAACCAATGTCTAGTATCAGTTATAAACCAATATCCAGTATCAAATATTAAACCAATGTCTAGTATCAGTTATAAACCAATATCCAGTATCTCTCCAGTCCAAAGTCTGTGACAGAGAAATAACATCAGGATGTAGTTTTAGGATGCGTCTATCAAACGATGTAATTGAACCAGTTAATCATTAATCTACAGACTCTAACTTGATGTTGTTTCTGTCTCATCAGGAAAAGTCACATTGGTGAAAATATATAGATCTAGACTTGGATTGAAATAAAGTCTGAACATTTCTCATTTTATCGTGTACATGGTGACATTATCTGGACGAACATGGATAATGAAATCTCCAAGAATAAAAACCTTGTGGTACCGAGCCGTTATCAAAGACGAGAGGTCTGAGAAACCAGTGATGAAATGATTAGACTATTATCATGTTATGGAGGTCAACATACCAACACACACACAATAGGTTGTTTCAGACTAAGAGAAAACATTAGAGACTCAAATGAAGAGAATGAACCAAATCACGCAGCGTTCCACTTACTGAAGTTATTCCATGAATGTCAGTCACTCCACCAGGTCACTTGTTTCTTTTCCAGGTCTCTCTTGAAAAGGAACTTTATTTAAAGGTTATATCCATAAGTAATAAATCAGTGAAATGTGACAGACGCTGCTTATTCTCCTTAGTCAGTCCAGTGTCTGTAGGCTGCTGTCACCGCCTCATAACTTCAGTATCAAAGTCTAAACCAGTCTAAACCAGTCTGAACCAATCTGCAGCAGAGCAATCATAGATCAGGTGTTGTAGTTTTATTATGTGTCTATCAAAAGGTGAAGAGAGAGAGAGTTAGGAGAACAGAACCACTGTTCTAGGATGTAGATGATGTGTCTGAAAGGACCGCCTGAAGAACAAGAACTACTACTACTACTACTACTACATTAATACAATAATTAAATACATTTAAAAATGCTTTGCAGGCAATAAAAAGAGAAAATATTGAAACGAAGTAGATAAGCAAAGACTTCCAGAAGAATAAAACGGACACAGTCATTCAATTTTTTACATTCCAGTCATTTAGCAGACGCTTCTATCCAAAGCCACTTACAATAAGTGCATTCAACGTAGGTAGGCAAGAGAACTACTAGTCACCAGAAACCGTAAGTGCATCTCCAGGACAGGCCAGGACAGAGAAGAGCTGCAGGGGCCTCTGAGAGACGGGGCAACCAGTCGCCTCGAGGCAGCAGAGAGAAGTGGTCGGGCGGGGGTGTAAGGCTTGACCATAGCCTGGAGGTCAGAAGGAGCTGTTCCTTTCACTGCCCTATAGGCTAGCACCAGGGTCTTGAACTGGATGAGCTGCTACAGGGAGCCAGTGGAGAGAAGGGTAGTTGTGTGGGAGAACTTGGGGAGGTTGAACACCAGACGAGCTGCAGCTTTCTGAACAAGCTCCAGAGGTCTGATGGTAAACGGTAGCAAGGAGGGAGTTGCAGTAGTCCAGGCGGGAGTCAAAACAACTCACTTTGCTCTCTTCAACTCTTCCTCCATTTCTGTTTGGGGGAATCAGTGTCTGATAGAGTAGATGGATCTCTAACATTGTGAGTAGTGTTGTGTTTGTCCTCCCATTGATGAAGCTTTTAGTGGACTTACACCTGTCTCTCTGAGTGTTTACATTCCATTACAGTCTTTTACCATCACTAACAAGTGTTTAGCTATACTTAAGATACTTATTCTAAACTCTTAACACAGCAATACACCTACATCACACAATTAGCCAAATAGTTAATTTTCTGCTCAAAACCACATTTTGTTAATTAAACACCAACTCTACATTTCAAAATGCAAAAAAACTTCCTCTACATACACTAACTCTATCAAAACACTGCAAACCGACTCAATATCACATCATTCTTTCAAAACACTAGCACATGTTTTCTATCCAAGAGGAACATGTACGACTTTCAAAATACTAACAGTTGATGGCGTTACAAAAACTGCATTACTTTTCATGTTTCAGTTCTACCTGCATACAATAGACAATATGAAATCCACTGTTTTTTTACTGTAAACCACTCAACATGTTTTGGTTGAGTGTTGAATGTGTGACTTTTTGGCAACATACTGTCTAAAAGTGAATGAGTCATCTTTACTTTATTGAATGTACAGTAGAAAAAAATAGTAAGTGACAGAATGCTGCAGTAAAAGCTTTATTAGCAACATGAAATTGCTGCCAGTGATGAACAAAAAATCCAACATACATGGCCTTTGGTTTCAAATGTGTAAAAATACACAAATACAGTAAAAAAGGCACAGAAGGGAAAAAACACCAAAATGCACAGTCCTGTTCTACAGTTTTTTACAGTCGCTAACATCCTTTTGTCCAATCTGTAGTCACATTTTCAAAACTCTAAACACAATTAGCACAACATCCGTCTGTTGTGGACCAAACTGTAATCTATATGATCTTCAGCATTTGGCCACATGTTCTCGTCCACATCACATCTATGTCGTCTCTCGCTATGCACCTTGGATAGAAACGCTTGGCATGCATTGACACAGTATGTGTAAACACAGTATGTGTAGATGCTTTTCAGTATGTCCTACTGTATGTACTGTAACCCATGTCTACATGTAGAGTAGCAGAGTGTAAAACTCACTATAGAACCAGACATAGTGGATAGACACCATCACGTGTCCAGTGGTCTTTCCTGCCACAGATGTAACATTCATTGTCCGTGTTCTGTCCACGCCCTCTTCCTCTGCTTGGAGCTCTGCCTCTCCCCCTCCTCACTCCTCGTCCTCCCCTTTGGTAGCCTCTGTCTCTGCCTGTCTGCACTCGGGCTAGTAGGGGTCAAAATGTCAGAGAGAAAAAGGCTTTCTATGTTTTCTCGCCGTACCTCGTCCTGGAGGAGACTGGCGACCCCATGGTAGGGGTTCCTGATCTGTCTGGGAGGGGTAGATGGCAGGGATGGCAGGAACCGTCCGTTGTGGTTGATAGGGCGGTGGCCCAGGTGGCGACAGTTTCTGTGCTGGTGGCGGTGGAGGTGCTGGGGGTGCATTGGGATGGATCGGTCTGGTGGGACAGTCCAGGTCAGGATCTATTTTCCAGGATGAGACTTGAGCACACTGATTAGTCATTCAAATTGTATTTTATTATTATTATTTTTTTGAATCCCACTTCTTTAAACTAACGTTTTCAGGGAAACCCCAGTTCGCACCATCATTTCGATTGTACACATGTCCAGTCCCATTCCTCTTGGTGTCCACTCATTATCCACACGCATCCTGAGCACTCTACAGGTTTTGCCTCTTCTTTGTCTCTTCTCTCCTTTTACTACATTTATCTCCCATATTTGAGCTCTAGTTACTAGGTCTTATGTTATAATCTAGAAGAACACTCTCAGAGTGTCTTGTGAATTTCCTCCTATCATAATCACTTTATGAACACTAACCATAGCAGTAAAAGGGGGTGTTACTTTGGGACGATTGCAAATCATCTGACCCACGTGACAGACCCTTCGGCCGATGGTGCCTCAGACCAACACATTCCAACATAGGAGACCCTGAAGGGTTGGGAGGATCTATGAGTGGATGCAACAACGCTATCTGGGATTCCTCAAAGGATCCATCTCGTGACCCTGTTGGGTCAAACTCTGCTACATGATCACAAAATGGCATCGTATATGGTTGTGCCTGTTACTTTTTCAACAAAAGCTCTGGGCGTCATATGTGTCATCCACACCCAACGAAACAAACGCCTTAACACTCTTACACACTTTCTCAGTCCTCTCTCTATGATCTGCTTCTTTCTCCCACAACTTCAGACACTCAATCTGCTTTGACCACTTGTCATTAACCTTCTTAATTTTCTCATCAAGATTCATTCAATTCAAGAAGTTTAATTGTCACATACACACACGAGGTGTGTAGTGAAATGGAAAGTGGCAATGCTTAGCAGAAATGTGCAAAATAACAGGTTCACACTATTTACAATAACAACACAATATTTACAATGTCACAGTTTTTAAGAGCTCTATATAAAAAACAACACAATATTTACAATAAGAGCACTTTATAAAAAAATATAGTAAAAAAAGGGAAAATTGTATGTATAATATAATATAAATTATAAATTATGTGTAGTCTTTACCTAAGTGTGTGTGTGCATAAGAGGGGCAGTGTGTGTGTCTTGGTGGGGGTCCTGGTGAGGTCAGAGTTCACAGTCCTGATGGCCTGAGGAAAGAAACTCCGTCTCAGTCTCTCTGTTTTGGCAGCGTGACTACGGAGGCGCTTGCCTGACCGCAGCAGCTGAAACAGTCCGTTGTTGGGGTGGTGAGGATCCTTCATGATCCTGCAGGCTCTGGTTCTGCACCTCCTGGTGTACAAGTCCTGCAGGGTGGGGAGTGTAGTTCCACTACTCTCTGCAGAGCCTTCCTGTCCTGAGCGGAGCTGTTGCCAAACCAGGCAGTGATGCTTCCTGTCAGGATGCTCTCCACAGCTCCAGAGTAGAAGGACTGAAGGATCCTCCGGGAGACTTTAAATTTCCTCAGCTGCCTGAGGTGGTAAAGGCGCTGCCTCGCCTTTCTCACCAGAGTGTCAGTGTGTGAGGACCATGACAGATCCTCTGTGATGTGGACTCCCAGGTATTTATACCTGCTCACCCTCTCCACAGTCGTCCCATTAATCCCCAGTGGTGAGTACGTCCTCTGTTGTTGTGTCCTCCTAAAGTCCACAATCAGCTCCTTAGTTTTGGTGACATTCAAGAGGAGGCTGTTGTCCTGGCACCAGAGTGACAGATCAGCAACTTCCTCCAGGTAGGCCTTCTCGTCGTTGTCAAATCTCTTAGCCATTCTTTTTCTCAAAGCTCTAAGAGAGGCATGATTAAAACTCCCATACTGAGGAAATTCTGACTTTTTATGCCATTTTTGCAAAAACTGTGAGCCATATTTCTCATGCATAATTTTTGCTGGACCCTGAAGGTTTTTATAACTGCTGTTGGTGGCAGCAACACTTTATATCAATATATCTAATTATACAATGTAGAATAAATTCTTAAAAATTATTATATCATGATATTAACAAAACTGCTTTTCCTTACAACAAATAGCTTTTCTCTCTATCTCTTAAACACACAAAAGCACAATTCCCAAATGGGCAGGAAGAGAGAGGGAGAGCCACACACACACACACACACACACACACACACACACACACACACACACACACAGCCCCAGACAGACAAGGCAAGACAAGGAAAAACCAAGCGTTCATTCACACATTCCTTACAACATCAGCCACACGAGGACTTGCCACCTCGCCGTTGTACCAACTATCCACTCACTCAGCGCTTTTTTAGTGCACTTTTTAGGCGAGGGGAATGCTGCCCCTCCCTTTCTGTTTCAGACCAGAGAATAATTCTCTCCCTAAACAGCGAGATCTCTTTTAGCGCTTTCATCGGGGCTTACCCGAAAAGACCTTTAGGCATGAGGAATACTGCCCCACCCTTTTTGTGCACTTACACATTCTCATCACCTAAACACAGCACCTCACGGAGTTGAACCTGTCTTGATGAGTGTTTATTAGGCTTTCATGTGTTTTTCTTTCAGCTTTTTTTAAATGGCCTTAAACACACAAACACAAAACTTCAACAACCATCAGTGCGTGTTTTAAAGCTAAACCCATACACTTTTAGAATTTAAAAAGAATAACCAAATGCAATTTCCACACAATTAACATGTGCCAATTAGTTCCCTATATCCCACTAAATAATTTTCAAAAGTTCAGATCGCTTACTGCCGTCCCTTTGCCTAAGAAGCTGAGCTCAGGCGTCTCGAACAAAATAAACTTGAGGTTCCTCAGTCTCCTATTGAGCTGTCCCGATCGTGGACTGGTCAGCTTCTCAGGAAAGGGCAGAGCATGTAGTGATCTCGGTGGAACCTCCAAAAATGTCGTGGAACTCTTGAAATAACACACAAAACATTGACAGGTTGAAGTATAAAAATATATTGTATACAGATATATTGGAGAGGGAAAGACACAGGTCACACAGGAAGTCAAAGTCTCTCTATGCTCTCTCTCTCTGAAAATCAGCTAACTACAATCTTTATAGGGTCAGGTGTCCTAAGTGTCATACAGGAAGTACAGTTTCTGAGTGTGTACACAGAGGGATCAGTGAAGAAGAAACTTGATGCAGATCTATATACATGTACAGCTGTTGACGCCGCCATGTGTGTCCTCGTGTCCCAGGTACTCTATGAAGGTGGTGAAGGCAGCAGCTCAGGTGTTGAACAATATTTTTAATACTACTAATACTACTAATATTACTATTAGCACCATTACTGCTGCTACTACTACTACTTCTACTACTACTACTACTACTAGGCCTGCTGCTAGATGGCGATATGTTGCTGTAGTGGTCAACATGTTGAGATAAAATCCAGTAAAATAAAACCTTTTTCTTTACTGTTGTTATGCAATCTATCAAAATAATCAGGATTTTCATTTGAACTATAATTGTGCAGCTCCAACTCAGTACGTCTTAAAAGTAAAAGTTGTAGAGAACTTGGAAACGTTGACTAACTGGAATCAACTTCTCATCCATTTTGCACTCGACAGGCAGAACTATTGATCCTGAAACTAAATCACATCTGTAGGGAAACAAGGAAGCAGAGAAATCTGAGTTTCCTGGTCGATTTTAGTTATATTTGTCTTTCTTTCTTCTTCAGGTCTGTCCATTCTGGAGCTGTGCCTGATCATCGCCATGAAACACCTCAGCGACATCTACGAAGGAGAGCCCTTCAACCTCCAGATGGTTCACAACGGTACGCCGCCATGCTTCAGTTTGGTTTTCAGATGCGTTGGAGATTAAAAAACCCAGTTTGTTATAGAGTGTAATTACATGCCTCCACCTATAGGGGGCCTCTAGACTAGGTCAGTCCACCCTTACCCTCTCCCTCAGAGGAAGCCGGGCTGCCTGCCAGCCATGTTGTGTGCCTCGCCTGTTGAAGGCTGTTAATAAAAGTGAACAAACTACAAGTTGGTGTCTGTTGCCTGAATGGAACTAAGCGAAGATACCACATATGGCGACGAGGATTAACCGGAAGAATGTTCGGCAGAAAGTTACGTGAGTTTTGAGAGTAAATAGTTAGCTGGCCGAGTGAAGTGTGGCTAACTATGCTAAAGCTAAGGCTATCGCCGTAACAGGGATATTGACGTTGTGCTGCAAGCTAGAAGAAGCTGGGCGCTCTCTTTATCAAGAAGTTAAAAAGAAAAAGACACATGGCTGCTACAGTGGGATCGGTGGCACCTTTTGACAACAAGTCGCAGAGCTGGGAGGAGTACTGCGAGATCTTACATCACTTCTTTGTGGCGAACGACATTGATGATGCAGGGAAGAAGAGAGCCGTGCTATTGAGCTGTGTGGGCGCGCAGACCTACACGCTGATGAGGAACCTGCTGAGTCCGCAGCGACCAGGGGACCGTTCGTACGATGAACTGGTGGGTTGTTCAAGAAGCATTTCAACCCGAAGCCGAGTGAGAGAGTGCAGCGGTGGAAGTTCAATACCAGGAGCAGGAATTCCGGTGAAAGTGTAATCGAGTATGTGGCAGAGCTAAGGACGCTTGCACTGGATTGCAACTTTGGAGATACTCTGACGGTGATGTTGCGGGACAGATTAGTCTGCGGGATAAATGATGACCGCATACAGCGGCGGCTGCTGTCGGAGGACGGTTTGACTTTTGACACTGCGCTGAGGCATGCGCAAGCAATGGAGGCTGCGAATAAGGACATTAACCCTCCTGATGTCTTCGGGTCAAAATGACCCGCCACTGAGTTTAACAGCAGAGAAAAATCCCCTAAAATAAATTTTTCAACTTGAAATTTGATGACTTTTCCTAGATTGACCCCAACATTAGAAAAAGTGAAATGTTGCCTTTATTCATATTTCCATGTAAGCTGTACAAGAAAATGTACTAATATTGTCTTCGGGTCAAAATGACCCAACAGTCAAAATGAGTTGACTGAGTCAGTTACACACCACAGAAATGTGAGAATGCTTTAGTTCTGTCTAAGATCAATCAGTAGCACATAAACATGACAAGACATGTGGTCTTCACTGGCGGAGTGCACTGCCTGTGAGCGGATCTGACCCAAGGAGGCGGCACTGTAGATGAGAGGAGAAATGCGGGAACAGACCGGCTCTCTGATTGAAATGTAACAGTATTGCTCCCTTGTCTGTGGCCCTATCAGAGGCTATGAAGCTGCTGCAGATGACAGTACAACATGTTCTCTGTGTTGAAGCCAAAGAAGGACTGTAAAACACACTGTGCTGCAGGTGTAAGAGAGATATCTGCAAAGGCTGTGCACTTGCATACTGCCCTACATGTGCTAATTAGCTGACTGAGTTATGTTGTTTGGTTCACATGTTCACATTTTTGTTTTGTATATTTTATTACATTGTTCACTGGCAAAAAATAAAATAAAATAACTGACTTATTGGGATAAATAAAAATGCATTCAAAACTACTTTTTGCCCATTTCTGCTACTTTGTTAGGCTATAGAAATACTACACAAATATTGCTTACCACATATACAGTAAAAAATAATATACAAAGAAAACATTTGACAGTGTCATAGAAACGAGTGGTGTCTCCTGAATAAATGCAGTCTTTCTGCCATGTGAAGAGGTTAAACTCAGGTATTCACGCAATTTGTGGTGAATGACAAATTGTTTCTTCAGGCAAAATAGATTTGGTGTTTAAAATTCAATTAAGCTGCTTTATTTTGGGGGTTTAGTGAAGGCGGGTCATTTTGACCCGGAGGACACGAGGTGTGTACAGAATGTGAAGACATCAGGAGGGTTAAAACATAATTCATCAAGCCGATATTCACCGTTTTGCTTCTTTTGAACACACCAAACAAAAACAACTCCCTCCACCCTCCTTCCATATCCAACTCCACACTCCAATTGTCTCTCAACAGTTTCTTTAAAAACTCAAAGAAATCAACCAAATCAACACAAAAAGCTCTCATGACCACTGCTGCAGACTTCACACATAGGACTTACATTGCTCTCTATTTGACTGAATACCACATTGGTATATATTCTGTTGTGTTTAATCAGGAAATCATTATTCTCACACTCCATACTATTATATTTGAGATGCCCATTCGTCCATATGTTCTTTCCATCCATGCCTTCAAACACTCTGCTCCATACTTTCTCTGCCGCTGGTTCTTTTATCACATCTCTTATCAGCCACCCATACACTTTCTTTACACTCATGCTCTCCATTCTACACTTCTCCTCCTTCTCCATCACATACATCTCAGGCATACTTTCTACTCCCCTTTCCACACATTCTCTTTCTATTCTATTGACCCATTCTATAGGTATACTGGATTTGATGTTCTCTCTATTTTCCATTCCTTCTATCTCTCTCACCGAATCCAAAATACAGCCCCCCTGAGGAACCCTGGGATCACCTCGTACATGATGTCCTTTACTTGTTTTATTCCCGCTTGCATGAACCTTGGTTCATACAGTGTTTTGTTCATATGTTTGAATTCCTGATTTAAAAACAGCGGGAGGTTTACGAACGATCGTACTCCTCCACACTTGTAGTCTACCTTAGGTAGAAACTTGGCCCAGGCCTCCAACACCTCCCTGTATATCTCTGGTATTCCTGCCGTCATTGACCTCTTAAACGCCATGTACCACCCACTCTCTCCTAGTCCTCCCACCTCCTCAATATACTTTTTCAGAAACTCCTTCCACCCAGAATTCCACCTTTCTCACCGTTTTTATTCTAATTGCTGTCCTTTTGGTTTCTAAATCCATTATGTTTAGGCCCCTCCCACCACTTCGCCACCAACGTTTTCGGTGCTATTTTCACCCCCTTCCCTTCCCATAGAAATTCCCGCACAATCCCATTTAGCTCATTCATCACCCAGTCCGGCATTTCAAGCACAGTCATCACATACACACACACTGACAACAACAAACTATTCACCACCACTGCTTTTCCCTTCAACCTCAACCTCCTCGCTTTCCACTTTGCACATACTCCCCTTATCTTGTTGATCACCCCTGTCCACGTCACATCCCTCGCCTGCTCACTCTCCACCCCCAAATGCACTCCCAACACCCTGATATACCTCTTCTCCTCCCTAAGTCCTACTTCTCCTCTCTCCACCTCTCCTAGATACATTATCTCTGATTTTCCTCCCGTACTTCTCCACCAACTCCAACACCCTTTTCACACTTCCACTGTCCCTCACCGTGATTGTTGTGTCGTCTGCATAGTGGTTAATGACACACGTCCCACCGAACGGCAACCTCATCCCCACTCCCCCTTTATCTCTCTTGATTCATGTGGCCAGGGGCTCTACTGCAATGGCGTACAACAACGCTGATAGAGGACACCCCTGCCTCACTGATCTCCCCACCACAAACCTATCCGTCAACACCCCATCCACCTTCACACAACTCTTTGCACTCCCATACAGTCTCCTCCCCCATCCCAGCATCCTCTCTCCAAACCCAAACCTCTCTAATACCCTGTACAGAAACTCATGCTCTACCCTATCGAAGGCCTTATTCCAGTCTATCCCCACTACTACTCCCCCTATGCCGTCTTGCTTCATATGCTCTATCACATCCCTAAGCGTCCCTATGGTGTCTGCTATATCCCTACCTGGTACTGTAGCTCTGTGTTGGCTGTACTATCTCCCCCATCACTCTCTTCATCCTATTTGCTAACAGTTTAGTCCCTATTTTATAATTGGCCTGTAATTCTCTGGATCTATCTTGTTCCCTTTCTTCTTCTACACTAAAGTGATCACCCCCTCTACCATTCTATCCTGCACTACCCCTGTTCTCTCCATGCCCCTGAATCCCTCCACTAGAATCGGTGCTACCTCCTCTTTCTATCTTTTCTACCACTCTATCACTATCCCATCACTCCCCGGACTCTTCCCCCCGTTCAGTCCCTCTATGGCTTTTCTAACCTCCTCCTTGGTTATTTCCCCATCACACATCCTCCTGTCTTCCTCACTCAGCTCCCTCTCCACACTCTCCACCACTTCATCCATCCTCCCCTCATCCACACCCCCTCCTTTCTACAACTCTCCATAGAACTCCTGCACCCTCTCCAGTATTTCTACATAGTCTTCTGTTCCTCCCCCCACCTCCTTATTTATGTGATTGATATATGTCCTACTCTGCCTCTCCTTTTCCAGCCTCTCACCCTCCAACACATACCTAGCTTTGCTCCTCAGCATCGCCCCTCTACACTTCTCCTTCTCATCTCTTTCCAGCTCCATCTTTGCCTCTATAGAATTCTCAATTCTATCTCCCTCTTCATCCTCCGCCCTGCTCATCTCCACCCTCAATCTTTCCCTCGCCCGCTTCTCTTCCTTCATCCTATCTGCCTTCCTTTTCTTACTATACCTAATGCTAATTGTTCTTCTTTTATTTTCCATCACCTCCCATCTCTCCCCTATGCTATCGTCTATACTATTGTTACCCCTACTCTCCCTTATTCTCTCATTCTCGCTTTCCAATAAGTCCTCCATCTTTTCCTCGTACCCTTCCTCCTCTATGTATCCTGCATTCATTATCCACATCCCCCCCCTCCCTCCCCTCTCCCTCTCTTTATTCTAAATCTCACCCCATCATGATCGCTCAAACTATTTACCTGGTGTCTTATCCTCTCTCTATACTTGATGGTTTCCCCCTGTACTAACACTAGATCTATTCTACTCTGTTTTAGCAGCCCCATCCCTCACCTGCCTTCTTGTATACTCTCTCTTTTCCGGATTCTCATACCTCCACACATCTATCAGTCCCTTCTCCCTCATCAGGTCCATCAACATCCCCCTCGACCTCCTCCACCTGACTACCAACCCCATGCCTATATCTAACCTACTACATTTAATATTGAAGTCCCCTACTATAATGCACCTCCCCTCTACTAGCCCTTTTAACTCCTCTATAATACCCCTCTTCTCTATTTCTGCATTTGGCACATCTATATGAATGAGTCTGAATTCTACCTTTTCATATCTAAACTCTATCACCAGTATCCTCCCTGTTCTATCCTTATACACCACCTTGATATCCTCCACCCTATCCTTTTGGATCATTATTGCTACCCCCCTTGCATTACTAGTCCCATTATTATAGTATACATCCCCCGCCCACACCTCTTTCATCTCCCTCACCTTCTCCTCATCCCAGTTAGTTTCTTGTATACAAATCACATCACTCCTATATGTATATAATAACTCCTTCATCCTCCTCCTATCTCTTAGCCCGTTTATATTTATAGAGGTAACAGTGGTCATGAGAGCAAACCAAAGAGAACAAAAAATAAAACCCTACATTTAGACAAACAGTCCCGTACCAGCCCGCGGCCCTTTAACCCTTCACAGCAAATTTCTGGAGTCGAATAATCTGGAGTGAGACAAAAAAGTGTGAACGGGTTAGTTTATTTTCTCATTGAGACTCAGCTTGTGTTCAGGGATGCTCTTTGGCGGTGTAATATTTCGGTGTTCATTCACGGGGTGTTGAGGAGCCTGAATCAACACCCCTGGTGCCCATTCAGATGGTTTTGTCGCGCCCAGCAGTCTTGACTTGGACTTCGTCGTGAGGCAGGTAAAAATGGCATTTTACTTCTCAAACTATATGTCACGCTGTTAGGGGTTTTCTGTGTCATATATTTGTATATTTTTGATTGGACGAACTTGCTAGCTAACTGCTTAAGTGAATGCTTGCTCCATACTTGTTGAATATCACGTTAACTCGATGGCTTCGCGCATTTTCCTCCATGATTTCGTGGATGAAATTAACGTTAGTTCTGTTCTTGGGTGTATTGTAAGTGAGTTCACTTTAGTTTAGTGTTTCTAGTTCTATCAACATGTTTACTGAACATGCGTTGTTTCCTTTCCATTAAACGGTAGACTCTGTACGGCTAGGACGGTACCGGACGGTACCGGACGGACGCGACACGGGATTTGCATTGAACGGATCTCGACCAGGTGACGCCTCGTTCATGTTCCTACTAGTTTGGTTAAGATAACAGCCTTGCCAGCAATGCGACTCTGTCTCCAGTGTTGGAGAGACTATTTTTCAAGTCAATGCGAGACACGGTCGCCTCAGTTGCTAAACCTAGCCTAGCTAACAAGCTAACAGTCGAGCTGGATAATGTAGGCAAGATAGAATATCGGACTGTTGAGGTCTGCAAGGTCTGCAGGCTTTCATTCTACCTAAAGACCATCAGGTGATTTCACTGATCAACACTCCTTCCAGAAGGTAAGAGAACTTGCCAGTGAAATCACCGGGTGAGGTGAAAAGTTGGAATGAAAGTGCCATTTGTGGGCCCTCCAGGGCCCCCCAGCATATATGGTAGTTTTGTGGTGGTTGGTGTTATTGTATGTGCCCTGTATCCTGATGTTGTTATTTGTGATCCTCAGATGTTACTGTCCTGCAGCAAGATGGTGATGGACCTTCCTCCCCAAGTCTAACAGATGCATTGTCCATCTCCCCTGACGTCTTCCCCTCACACACAGGCACAGTTCAAAAGGCCTTACCCCCCCCAGTCCGCCACATCTTTGTTTTAATTTATTTATTTATTTAATTTTATTTGTCACTTCCATTTGACCACACAATTTCCCAACTGTTTGGCTGCCCATATAGCAGATTGTTTTAAATGTGAATTGCTGTAACATGTTTACACTGTGTAAGTGTATTTAAAATGTAACTTATTACACAAGTAGCCTAAGTATCCATGAAGTTTTGAACTCACTGTATGGATTTGTTAAATAAAAGACATTTGTAGTAATCAAAATGGTGTTTTTGTAGTTATTTTCACCTAAAGCCTTTTAGTTTTGAAATATTAACTCCATAAGTGTTAAATGAAACATACATTTAAGTGTTGACTGTTAACACTATGAAAGAGTTCACGTTAAAATGAACTCAAGGTGAGTTGTATTTTACTCTACATGGGATTAGTGTTTTAACTCCCACAAGAGTTCAGTTTTAACTCCTGAAAAGGGTTAAACAATCAACTCCCAGAAAAGAGTTACTTTAACTGCCTTAGTGTATCGATGGTCTCTTATATACTCAAATTGAGTTGATTTGAACTCTGAGTTTATTCCAAAGGCCAGAATTTGCTGTGTTGCCTCCCTCGCTTTGTCTCTCTCCGCCTTCCTCTTTGCACTCAGCCTTGTTGCAGTTCCTAGTCCCTCCGTCTCCTCATTCTCCTCCTTCCTCCTTTCCTCTCTGCTCCTCCATCTGTTCTTCCTGGCTCCACCGTCTCCTCTGGTATGGCTGACCTCGACTCCTTGTCTACCACCACCACTTCCTCTTCCATTCCAACCGTGTCCTCGCCGCTGTCCTCTCCCTCCTCCTCCTCGGGCCCGTCCTCCTCTTCCTCCTCCACACTTCGTCCTGCTCCTCCTCCATCCGTTCCCCATCCTCTCGTCCGCTCTCCTCTTCCTCTCCTCTTCCTCTCTGGCGTAGTGTCCAGCTTGGTGGCACCTGTAGCACTTGAACTCCGGGCACTCCCGGAAGAGATGCCCGGGCTTTCTGCAGTGTCTACAGACCCTCACCTGTCTGTCGTGGATGACCCTGACGTACTCCAGCCCTCCCAGAGTCTCAAACTTAGTCGAGTACGGCAGGGACCTGACCTGATCATTAAAACCTACTTTTAAAAACCGTGTCCCATCCGCAATCTCCGTCCCCGGCCACATGCGCCTCTTTATGGCCGACACCGCCCTTCCACTCCAGCCCTCGAGCTTCGCTAGTATTTCGGCATCCCTTATGTACACCGGCAGGTTTCTGAATGACACCACCATCTCATTGTTCACAATGTCTCTAGCGTGCACCATCACTCCTTTCACTCTCACTCCGTCCATAAGCTTGTCCTTCCCCTCTCCGTCCTTCATCGTGATTTCAAACTTTCTTTCCCCCTTCACCTCTCCACACACTTTCTTCACCTCCTTTAATACGTCCATCATTGTTACTCCTTCCTTCTCCTCCACTTCCACCTCCACAGTCAGCTCTTTCCCGTATCTCTCCTTCTCCCTGTTGGCGCTCCGCTCCGCTGTCACTCCGCTGCCGTGTGGCGTCTGTCCGCCCGCCGCCTCCGCTTTCCTCCCCACCTCGATCGCCACTTTCCCGTCTTTCTCCTTGCTCCTCTCCTCTTCCTCACTGCGCCCGTTCACCTCCATGTTACACACCCTTGCCACCGCACACACAGAGGAGGTGAGGCCCCCCTGACAGCCTGCTGCTGCCGGGGGAATCTACCCAGCACCTCTGGCTCTCTCTCGGACACTTCAAACTAAACCAGAAAGTTCTTGTATATACAAAATTAAATGATATGACTTGTGTTCTCTCTGCTACTCTCCTGTCTCAGGCTTCCTGCTTCCGCGTGCAGTCACGTGGTCTCACATCCTATATCCTGATTTAATTAAGCACATCAATTAAATGTGAACCAATCAGAGCTCTCTCACTCAGGTCAGCTAACCTCCAGCTCCTCCCATCCATCAAGTCAGCAGGGAGACATGGCCCAAGTGGGAACATTGTGCTGGTGTCTCTGTTCTCTAAGGTGCATGCCATATAAGCAGGAAGTCATGGGTTCAAATCTGACCCGGGGCGTTGCACATCATCTCTCTCTCCACTGTTGACTGTCCAGATGAAGGCAAAGAAGAATCTGTATGATGCCTTATGTTTTCAATGTGTCCACTTTGTCCACTGAATTCATAGTTCACAACCTCACAAGGTGAAACACCAGACTGACAAATAGCTCAGTGTGTTAAGCATGGGCTTGTACCATCAGTGATGTGGACTGGTGGTTCGATCCTTGGTGGGGGTGAAATGTTATTGATCAAATCTAGTTTCCTATTGAACCTGATTGGTACTGTTGCAGAGCCCACGGCAAAGAGTGTCTCCTATAGGCAGTTCCTAAGAAAGACAATAACCAGACACACAGGATCCAATACGCCTTCAGTTAGAAATGTGAGAGTTGAGCATGGAAGCCGAGAAGAAAGTGACATTTTAAGCCTATAGGCAGGCGGTGGCTATAATGCAATGAATGTTGCTACTATAATAAAGGCAAAACACTTCCAACATTTTTAAAAACTTGTTCGCAACTTCACGTGTCGTTAAAACTTCAGCCGTCCGTGGCGTCCTCCCTCATAACCCCCTCCTGATGCCTCTCTGGAAGGCCGGGGGGGACAAGGCCCCGCCCCGACCCCATCTCAGCGGGAACAGATTCATGGTGCTCCAGTTACTGGGGTCGGAGAGGGAGTCGAACCAGCCACCCCACGTCCTCAGACGTATCCGGGGTCTGTGTTAACGACAGCGTCACGCCACCAGGTCCCCTTCGCACTCGACCCTTCTCTCTGAGCGCTTTTCAGTCTTTCCTTCAGGTGTCGGCTTTCAAAATGGACTTTGAACTTAAGAGCAGATTGAGGCCTTGAACCTAAAACCTTCTAATCTTCACATAGCAGGTTTACTCGTTGAGCCACAGGGTCTCAGTTACTGTTGAGAGGTTGTTTTCAAGAGCTCATCAATCTTTTCTCTAAATGTTAGCTTGTAAAAATCAGACAGCACTTCAGAGTGGAGATGGGACTTGAACCCACAACCTCAACCACATCATACACTCACTCAACTCACTGCACCACCAAGTCCAGGAGGTTCATGTGGTTCTTTGGTTAAAAGCCAAGTGAAGAGCTTATTCCAACAAGGTAACGCACGCAGTGACCAAGTGTTTTGTAGCTGCTTGCTAGCTAGCTACATAATGAATGTGGCGCACGTGTCTTTCTTGAGCAAAGTTACCAAAATTGTCTAAGATAACAAATCTCAGCTGAAATTAGCTTTGCAGGTAGTTCTGTTAGCTATGATAACGTTTATTAATATTAGCAGGTTGTGCATAGCTAGATGACATTCTCAAACTCATTTGGCCAATGAAGTGAACGTTAGCCTCATTTCAGAATTATCTTCCACCCGCACAGAATTTCTTGACATCCCGCTCAAAAATGAGTGTCAGTGTTGGGTGCCAGTATGAGCCGGAGCCGGAGCCTTGCATCACTAGGCGGGAGATTGGATGCCAGACAGATATCGCCCAGCGAAGCAAGTCTGTGCGCACACAGCTGTCAAAAGGAACCTTGGAGAAGAAAAGGAGCAGAGGTATGAAGCTACTCATGCTTTTGTGTTTTCAGATTTCATAAACTACCTATTACAGTTCTCTTCATGTTCAACAGCAAACCGAATAACCCCCCCTGGGGATTAATAAAGGCTTATGTTATCTTAATGTGAATGTGTTTTATTCCATCCCATTGGAAAATAAGGCCATTTTTTAAATTGTGATTAGCTTTGATTTATGGCACTAATGAGTGTTGGAGACCATGTGATGGGTAACACTTTTAAATGCATTACAGCCATGGTGTTCTGTCTACTTGTGGTATGTTGTTGCTATTTGCCTGCTATTAGCTCTGTATGTGTCGTAGTACGTTTGTGTGCACATGCATGTGTATTTTATCATGAAGACTATTTACTCCATTTGTGCAGAGTGCCAAGCAAAGGTCTCAACTTCGACCATTGGTGTGGGCACTGATACCATCAGGGCTGTGCCATGCTTCTCTTCAACACCCCTGAAAGCGGCCGGGCAATGTGACACGCCCCCCTCCAAGCGACCACGGTTGGACTTCTCAGATACACCATCCTTTCTGGAGGTTGGAAATACTACAGTCATGGACCTCGATGATTCAACATACCTTCACGGCATGACAGATGTTGATGACTCTATAGCCGCGAAGTAAGTCATGCATAATCATATGCTGTGTGTGTTAGTTTACTGCATGTTTACCTGTTATGATCAGGCCCTGAATGTCATGAAATGTTCTATCTTTTCTTTTTCTACCTTCAGTAGACCACCTGTCAAACCACTCCAAGACATGCCAAAGTACATCGTATATGAGGACTGCCTGCTGGATTTATTCAGGATCTGCCCTGTGTGTTCAAGATCCTGTGTGGTGAATACATACACAAGAGGTACTTTCCTGTCTGTGGACCAGAGATGCACCCACCAGACCTGCATGTACACCAGGAAGTGGAACAGCCAACCACTTATTGGCAGCGCCCCTGCAGGGAATATCCATCTATCCGCTGCTGTTTATTTCACCGGGTCCTCTATGATCCAGACAAATAAGGTATGGCAGAAATGATAAGTTTCAAAACAATGTCATTTCAATAGTCTACAGTTATTGACCAATATCAATAATGTTTTTACCAGGTTCTCTCAGCTCTGCGCGTGAAGACCATGTGGAAAACAACTTTCACCAAGCACGTACGGTCCTTTATCCAACCTGCCATCCTTCACAAATGGAAAACGGATCAGGCGAGCCTTCTTCTGGACCTGAAGCAGAAGGAGCAGGTTTGCCTGGGAGGGGACATGAGAGCTGACAGCCCTGGGCACTGTGCTAAGTTGGGCTCGTACTCGATGATGGGCCTTGACACTGACCGGATTGTTGACATACAGCTTATTCAGGTGACTTTTTATATTGAATCCAACACAGAAATAGATACAGAATTGAATTTGGACAACACTATATTTCCATGTGTTATATTTCAATGGTGATCCTATGTAATTATGTTGTCATATCCTTGAACTTTTTCTCCTGTAATCAATAGAGCAATGAGGTGGGTGGCAGTGGGCGGATGGAGAAGGAGGGCCTGATTGGCAGTCTTGAGTTCCTTGACACGTCTGGTGTGAAGGTGGCTTCTCTTGTGACTGACCGACACCCACAAGTTCAGAAGTACATTAGGGAGCAGAGACCAGACATCACCCACTACTATGACGTGTGGCACGTTGCAAAAGGTATCACCATAATCAATCAAACATTGTTATTTGTAACGGCTTCCCCATAAGTCATTACATTGTGTTGCATGTCGGTGAATGTTAGACGCGTGCCGTAGCCTGTGTTGGCTGCGTGATAAACAACCTTCCCATATATACAATCCCACATAGTACCACCTGGCTGCACAAAAGTGTATTACATAATTACATCAATAAAACCCAAAGCACATACAAAGGAGAAATGGCTCTTACATTATTGATAGGTTTATATTTCTCATTGTTTACATGATTGTTTTTTCATTTGTCATGAATGCATCCCGCAGGCATCAACAAGAAAGTGGAGGGGATTGCTAAGGAGAATGGGTGTGAGAAAATAAAGAAGTGGCAGAAGAGCATAAAGTACCACCTGTACTGGTCAGCTGCAAACTCCTCAAGTGGGGGAGAGACTGTGGCCAAGTGGACGTCCCTAATGAACCACATCCAGAATGTCCATGTGCATGAAGATCCCCTGTTCCCTGCCTGCCTACATGAACCTTCCACAGAAACCTTAAAGTGGCTGAAGCCAGGTAAACTACACCAAGCACTGAATGACATCACTTCATTAAATATTCTGCACATGCTTGTATTTTGTTTTTCTATATTTCCATATATATATATATATTTATTTATTTCTTCCCCCATGTCTTCACAATATTCTAGCTACCAAGCCTTACTGCAGGCTAGAAACAGTGCTGGAGAACAAGCCTCTTCTCAAAGACATCTCAAAGCTCAGCCCACTGCACCAGACCTCTAACCTGGAGGTGTTCCACAGTGTGATCTTGAAGTTCGCACCCAAGAATGTTGCGTTTACATACCTTGGGATGCTCTGCAGGTAGAATTGAATAGATATACAAATGTTAGTAGTGTTATAGTGTCCACTAAACTGTGTGTGCTACTCTCAATAAAATGCCTTCATTTCAGACTTTACCTGACCGCATTCCACTTCAACGAGAATGCTGGACGCCGCAAGGCGAGGACTGCTACAGGAGACCTCCGGTATAAAGTCCGCTTCCCCAAGGCCAAGAAGGGGGGACCTTCATTGAGCCAGTTAAGACTCCACCCACTTGTCGTGAGTTGAAAATGTTTCTTAGTAATAATAACAGTCAAAAACCATGAACAATATATAATAAACATTGTATAATTTCAGGCTATGTCGATGAACTTCTGAACCTCATGTTGGACGAGGTGGAAGAACTGAAGGCAGTGACAGTCCCAGAACCCCTGTGTGCCCAGTACGAGCGACCGGAGAAGGCAGATGCCATTGAAAAATATGTGTCCCGGTTCAGTCGTCAAGGGAGGGTCTGAAGCCGACGTATTCACCGTCTTCATCTGGATACTCCCTGTGGATTCTGAGCACCACACAGGAAGGTATGACCACCCTATTCCGTCTTCCTCAGTAGCCCCAGCACCAGTTCACAAACTGCCTGTAGGCCAGGTAGCGGGCTCGCCTGGAATAAAAAAGTAGAAATGTTGTGTAAGAAAACAAAAGCACTACTCATCTGCCCTGCTTGCTATGCTGCATGGTTGAAGTCCATCGCCTACACTGTAAGTAGCTCATTCATTGTTCAGCCAGAAGTACAGTGTTCATGATCAAATACAGTATATATATATATTAATTATACTTATATTATACTAATATATGTATATATGTGTTACACCCTCAAATAATACATCTCTGTCTCTCTCTCTTTGAGTGGATACTGTGGCTGATGTGGTCTGTGTGTGGATTTAGGCCTTACTACGAGTGGAGCTACATTTTGCATGAGTCCCACATCATATTTGTGTTTTGCCCAAACCCTTTCTGGGTCACTGCTTAACCTGGGATCATTAATGTTAACACAGTTCAGAAGACGTGATTTTCTCCCTTCTTTTGGTACCAAATGTACTGCGTGGTCTCCTGTGAAAACACATCTCCATGGTACACCATATGCTTTTAGGCTGGGTGAGTATATTACTCCTTCTCCCATTTGTGTTTCCATCACCCAGTCTGTAGCAGTGTTGCATTGCATAACCCAGGGTCCTAGTGCCTGCCAAGTTTTGCATTTTGATATAGCAAGCGACACATGGGGTGCGGCGCCCCTTACAGAATAGAACTTTTCACTTTCGGGACCGCATTTAACAGACATTGCACAGAAGTCACTACTCCAGTACACACTCAAACCAGTCAGCAGCCTTGATGTACATACTTGCTTAAACCATTGTTTCTCAACATTATGTTATTTGTCACAAAGTACTTGGCAATTCAATATTTACAGTGGAGCACCTTATATATAGTTGTGAAATGTCTTAAATAAATAATAAATAAACAATAATTATTATGAGGTGAGTCATTTTTCCCCGCTGCACCGCTACACCGGATCTTAGGGTTCCCCCACCTGCCAAATCCCACTTTAACCCTGATTATTAGGTTATTATTAGGTTGCTAGTTGGATTATTGCTACATTTGAACATAAGAAAGTAGAGATAAGTAGCCAACTAGTGTAAAATAACATGACGCCGTGGGTTGGTTTTCCTCCTGTCCTCCCCAATGTTTTGAGTCACCAGCCGCCACTGGAACTCACTATACACACACACACACACACACACACACACACACACACACACACAATCCTGGCACTGCAGCTTCGATTAAATCATGTAGTCCATCCAAAACCATGTGGCGTCTGTGAACGTCTCTCCTCTCCATCAAGCCTGACTTGGGAATCTCACTCAACACATCAATGACCTTGTTAACTTTCACTTCAGGTAAGAAGGAAAAAAAAAATGCCGAGGTTGCAGTTACGTGTTTGTTTTCACCCAGCGGCGGTGATATGTGTAACTGCTTTCCTGGACCATCAAGGCCATTTAAGAGCTGAAGAGCCCACACATGGCTCTCTGGTTTCTACAGTCCTATCCTATGACAGATGTTTGGGGTAGCTTGCCAGAGATTGGCAGCGTTTCCTCCGTGTTGCTTTGCAGCGGTGGTGGTAGGGGGTCATTTTGGTTTTGGTTCCATATTTGGGGCCGTTTTGCCCCAGTTTTGGTTCTAGTGAAGGTTGCACTGCTGGTACTGCTCTTGTTTGTATGCTTTATTATCTTCAGAAGTCCCTATTTTAAACACTGGAGCAACCTGTGTTTGTTCTGAGGGTCATTGGGTCAAATCCAGGTTTTAGATTGCGTTCTCTGCAGTAGTTGTGGTGATATTCTTTAGGTGTTTAGTTGACGCTGTGATCCAGAAGGGCTCACGGTGAGTGTACAGATAGGTCTGGTGTCCTGCTCAAGGACACTTCAGCAGGACACAACGGGGGTCAAACCTGTGACCTTTCCACTACGGCGCAGTCTGACCATGAGGGTCTAAACTGATGGATCAATATAGAGGAAAACACTGATCTGTTACGTAGCGATCACGTCACTACACCAGACACGTTGCTCTCTCTTATCATATGTTTCACTGTTACTACTGCTATTACTAATATTACTACTACTACTACTACTACTACTACCATATATACAAAACAAATCTGTAGTACAACGGACTCAAAGCTCACAGCGACTGAAAGCTCGGCCCCTGACATCTCATGGTGGTCTCCAGGTGTGTGGTCAGCTGGTGCGCCCCCTGCTGCTGACCAGCAGGTGGAGCAGCTGGGAAGCCTCCTGGTCAGGAAGGACGCGGAGATCCAGGACTACCGGGAGAACGGAGCCACGCTCAGCAGAGGTACACACACACACACACACACACACACACACACACACACTTATTAGGACCTTCAATGGCTACATTCATTCAAAAACCAATAATAATATAAAGACGACACCAACCTTTTGGGAAATTGTCTCGTTGGTCAACTTCCCTTTTCCATGTTCATATAGGAGAACCACTAATCTTTTTTTTTAACTAAATTTACTAAATTAAAGTTGTTGTTTTTTTTTGTTATGTTGCTATTTTGTTGAGTAATAGCAGCAAAATAGATCACAACATATTTAATAATATGCTACTGGAAATAATATTGATCAATTGCAAAGATCTGGCCCGTGTAGTTACAACACTAAAGGCTGTAGGGGGAGTAAGAGAGCAAAAGTGTGTGAAAACAGACTAGAAAACCTTTTGAGAAATGTCTGTATCTTGTCTTGTTTTTTATCTGTGCCCTTTGTTCTCTGTACATTTGACTTTAGCTTGGCTGAGCTGATTCAGCCCTGTCATAAATATCTACTGCACTGTAATTCTCTCCTTTCTGTCCCCTGTGTCTGAGGTACTAAGGAGGTAGAGTCCTCTTTCATGACTTGGTTTTCTTTTGAAAGGGCTGCCTGTTATAAATAGCCAGGTCTGTGGGAGACGCTGAGACGGCAGCACTGTAAACGATGGATTCAACAACTCACAACCTGGTGGGAGATGTTGAATCTGCTTCCCCAATACAAAAGGATCAGCTGGAGGAAGAGACACGACTAGAAACAGGAAGTAGTTTGACGTTGAAACAGCACGGTGGAAAGTAAGGGTGTGGAAGGGAGTCATTTACCTTCAACTCTTCAACTCCCAGGTTCAATTCATCTCAGGACATGTTTTCATTTGAACCTGAACTGAACTGAAGTTGCTTTAGTTGCCTTAACATCCCCGCTAACTGAACGTTTCATGTGATTCCTGCTGTTGTCACATGATCCTCTCATGGCGGAGGAGCGTAATCATGCTACCAGCCTTAGCACTGTGCACACTGTCTAGTCACCCTGAGGGACTCCATATGTCCACGCTGCACACGGCTCAGGGCTCGCTGCATGCATTTCCCTCATTCTGCCTCATGGTACGTCGCCCCAAAGCGAACCCCCCCCCCTCCGGCTGCAGCCTGGTGCAAGCTGCACACAGTCATAGAAAAATAAAAGTAGGGATTTGAGCCTGAACAACTTCGGGTCACGAGCCTGCTTCTCGAATCGTCTCACAGGATCGCTTTGAGCCGATAAGAAGTCAAAGATACACAGACTTTTTTGTTGACTCTGAATGAGAATAGATGAAATCAGAGTGTGTAAATTCCCCTTCTCAAAA
>JAXDDX010000209.1:0-145000 GCA_034670405.1 Hoplostethus atlanticus
ATTTTACAGTATTACATAACAAATTATGCCCCTTCATAATTTACGAGTTCTATCACGATTGATTGATAAATACAATGACATGACAGGACAAATAAATTATTAGAACATATGTCGACACCTCAATGCTCTATCAAAATATGGTTTCTGTTATAAAAATTAGAAATTGACATTGAAATATTTTCAAGCAGAGATTTTCATTTGCTAAGAGCTAGGTCTACCATCAAGACAAGCGAAGCAACAGATCATCAATGGTTATGAAGAACACGCCACCATGTTGCAGGAAAAACAACAAAAGGAAATGGTTCAAATTATACTAGCGGGAAGAAGTCATGGAGGATGATCTGATCATTTTACAGACTTTTATTTTGTTGTTACCTTTCCATCATGGCGACATGTCCCTCGTCCACACTGGTAACCACTTTCCAAACATTCCTGACAGGCCTCTAAAACATGTTTGACACAGAGGTTTCATCATTGTGCATTAAAGGTCACAATCTCTCAATAATAATGAACCTCCTGAAGCAGGACTGGTTAGAGAAGTGGTGCAGAGGGGAAGTGTTAAAGTTGATCCTTGATGCATTTTTTACAATTTCCAAGAAAGTGGTGACAGTAGCCTTCTGAGGCTGAGCTGACAATGTGCACAGTCCAAAATGAAAGAGTTTCATTTCAAAACAAGATATGTCTGATTTAAAAAGATGGTTCATCATTCAATGTTAATAATATTTTTAGTTTTAATTGCTACATTGCACACTATGGCTTTGTTAACATAGTGATTAATTGGATTGAAGACTTTTGCACACAAGGCTACATGACAACTAAACATGAGTTTTATATGTATTTTGAGGCTTTAAAAGGTTTATGTTGGCAATGTTCATAAACAATGAAGTAAAAAAGTATCTGCATGTTGATTTATGATGGGTTAAGAAACTTGTAAACAGCTTAATTCCATCTTAAAGTCAAAGTCTTAAACAAACAATGATAATTTAACAAGAATTCAGATGATCAAGCAAATTCAATTTACAGATGGATCTGAAAACACAAACTAAGCATCTGTTTCTGTCAGAGAAACAACTCTTTGTGCTCCCCCTCCCCCTCTGTTTGTTTTGTTGCTCCAAAACCCTCGAGATGGCGCTAACGTCAGTCAACATTCAAACACATTCAAAACCATGCATTTGAGTAGAACAATTATCGCTGTGCATGTGGTCCTCATTGTGCACCGAACTCAGTAGAATATTTCTGAGATTCTGTTTGGTCCGTAGTGGTTGTGAAGTAAACACTGTTGTATAGTTGTGTCGTCAGGTAGATACAGTGGTAGCCATTGTAGAAGGCCCCTTCATGCATTAATCCTGCTTCTATCTGATCTTAGTATCACGGACAATTCTTTCTTGAATGTTATGCAGTCGAGCCAAACTAGTATGCTGTAAAACAAATCGCTAACATCTCTCAACGAACTACCAACAGCTGAAAAAGGTGCACAACATGATTCCTCTTAAGGATGGAGCCAAAGTGCAGCAGTAGCTCAGCAAGCATGCAGGAAAGGGTGGGACTTCTACAATGGCGACATCTGAAAGACTCAAAGGACTGAACACTGACAGACCCCATGCATATAAAATAAACCAGTGTCATAATGTCGACGGAAATCCTTTTCATTTAGACTTGTTTGCCTGAATGGAGAGCCATGCAGGCTTGGCTTTGCTTGGTTGGTTGGTTAGTGTGGTGCAGTCAGTCACAGGGAAAGGTCCTGGAAGGGTTATATCTTCACACATTCATATGCAGAACTGGGCCAAACAGTAGTCAGTGTTTCCCCTAGGATGGAGTTGTAGCAGCGGAGGTAAAGCACGCGCGCAAAGCACAAACATTTTTTTTGTGCGTTCGCAAAGTGCGCCCTGCCGGGAGGTTTCTACGTGTCTGCCGGCACCAAAAGGGCTCTCGAGGCCTAAGTACATACAGTACATATTTGTGCACAGTAATGAGCAGGGGAAATGTCTGTCTAGCTTACATATGAGGTGTCTCAAGATTTAGGAAAATACACTTTTATTGAACATAATAAAAGTATAATATTTTAAAACAATTTTGACATTTATTGAACAAAACATATATATTATATCAACAACCACCCATATACAGTAAAATCACATAACACAAATATCCTACAACAATCCAAAAGGTCTGTGCCTCCAACCCATGCATCCTCCCACTCCCTCCCCTCTCCCCATCACAATCCTCCCCTCCACCCATCGTTCACACCTCCGGCCCTCCCAACCTTTCTACCGTCTTCCCTCCATTCCCTCCCTCCCACTTAAGCTCACTACCCTACCATGCCCTCGTCCCCAAACCCTCAAGGTTCAAGGTGGGTCTAAAACAAAGCCTTAGTGGTGGCACAGTTGGCATCCTGCCTGAGAGCATTTGATCTTTCGAGGGCTCTGAAAGAATAACTCTAAAGCTCTCTCAAAAGGAAACTCTCTTGTTGGGGGGCCATTGATGCTCAAGCGCATACAAGCGGCAAGTTGTTCCCCCTGTAAACGGTTTCTCAGGTCAGTCTTCACCTGTAAATACAAAAATAATAATCAACAGACGAGTTAGCTAGCGGCTAGCTAGCGATCATTCATTCTTCTTATTAATTCTTAACTGTCCTTTTTTCCAGAATTAACTTGCATCACCACACTGTTGCCGAACCGAATGAATGTATCTCTATGGACAGAGCGAGGCACTAACACTGCCGAGGGTTAGGGCTGGGATCCATCCATACTAGAAATCTATGATCTCACGATACCGCAAGCATCCACCAAATGTTATGTCATTAAGACGCCAGTTAATAATTTGCTTGTAGTGAGCAAGTGATCTGAAAATCAAATAAACAGACACAGGATATCTGATGGCTCTCTGTAAGCTGATCTGGTTCTCTCTGCAAACCACGGTGCATTTCAACACACTATTAGGGGAACACTGTTTGAAGAACCATTTCCATTTTCGGTTCTTTTCCGAGGCTCTCAAGTTCAACGGGAGAACAATGACCTCACATCACCATCATCACAAGCAGGCTTAGACCGATGTGGCTTTTTAAAGGCCGAGGACCAGTAAAACTACAAACAGCCAATAGTAAGGAGTGCAAAGGTCAGAGCCAGAAAGGAGAGAGATGAGGATTTAGCGAGAAGGGGGAATTGTGTATGGGAAAAGGAAGAATTCCATCTTTTTTATCCATAAGGACCTTCTCCTCAACATAAAAACCTTCCCTAGTGCTCCTCCAGGTCGATCAGCGATATGGTGGAGGCGTTCCCACGGCCTTTGGTTTTGGAGCAGCGACTGGACGCTGGCAGGAGGAAGCTGAGTGACGTTCCCACCCTATTCCGATGGAAACTGTCCTCTTTGACGTTAAATGTCTTGGCAGGCCGAATTACATACTAGTCCAGCTGGCATTGCCAATAAGGGGTTGGCAGGGTGGTTAGGGAGGCCGCCAAGTAATAGAAAGATCGTTGGTTCGATTGCTGGTACTTAACATCTCCTGAGCGAAGGTGTCTTGAACCTGTGAGCCATCCAAGGACGCGAGGAAGGAAGAAAACATCGGTGTAGACTACCGGGATACAACACAGTATCCGCTTGGTGGTTTTTAGGTCCGGCCACACATACTCTTCTACTGTCGGCCACTGGGAGCTGCCCAGTACAACCAGTCTTCTGCTGTCGGCCACTGGGAGCTGCCCAGTACAACCAGTCTTCTACTGTCGGCCACTGGGAGCTGCCCAGTACAACCAGTCTTCTGCTGTCGGCCACTGGGAGCTGCCCAGTACAACCAGTCTTCTGCTGTCGGCCACTGGGAGCTGCCCAGTACAACCAGTCTTCTGCTGTCGGCCACTGGGAGCTGCCCAGTACAACCAGTCTTCTACTGTCGGCCACTGGGAGCTGCCCAGTACAACCAGTCTTCTGCTGTCGGCCACTGGGAGCTGCGTCTCAGTGGCTCTCAGGGCTCTACGCTAACTTTTTTCCCAAGGAGTACATGTGCTCCTACATGAAAAAATCTAGGAGCACACAAAGAAATTTAGGAGCACAGTGAAAAATGTTCAAGTAACACAGAGTTTATTAACAAACTATTTATTACATACATATTTGAATATGAATATATGTATGAATATGTTTGAATATTTCAATATGTATGAACATGACGTTGTTTTCGAACTCTAGCCATGGGAACATTTTGAGCCAATTCGCATTAAATCTATAGACAAGTTTTTTCGATCACGCCCCCATTTTTGGTTCATTTCCGGTAGTGGGTAAACAACTTCCGGGCCAATCTAGTTTAACGTGTAAGCGCCAAAGTTAAATGTCAAAGCAAATGCAGTGGGAACATTCATCAACTTTCCTGATAAGGGAAGGTGCTGTGTCTATCCCACACGCAGTACACACCTGGGAGGATAATATGACGAAATGGCCAAATATAACGTATGGCAAAATATGTTCGTACTTCGTGGAATCGATGGTGGTAACGTTAGATGGTAACGCGATGGGAAATCTGAAAAGCTCAGAGGCATATCAGTATCTCCACAGCAAAAAAGTTGGTAGTGTACTAACCTACAAACACGACAGATTTGTCTATTTGAAATCTATTGTTGAACCAAGTCAGTGTCTTAAAAACAGCTGGCATAATGCGTGGGTTGTGGTAACGGAGGAAGGAGACCGCGGGATGCAGTTGTGTAGCAGGACCAGGGCGATCGTGCAGCCACGCAGCAGCGATCATGTGGAAGCTGTGTAACGTTAACATCCGCGATTTCAAATCTGTCATTGTTTTTTTGTGAAACGAAAACAGTGGAGTGCAGGGACATCGCCGTTTTGTGGCGGGCCGATGCTCAAAACACTCTTTCCAATCACTCATTCAAGCGTTTCCGTGTATTAGGACAGCCACGCACCGCACAATGTGTCCCCGAACCCATTTTAGATACAAGGTTCATTTAATATATATCTAGGTAGCGTGAAGATAGCTTGGCGATGTTAGCAGCGTTTTGTGTAGATGTGTCTGCCGTCCTTGTAGTTTATAATCGGAAGTTCTGTACCCACCTGTACCTTGTAGTTTCTGAACTATTGGCAGCGGGGGAAAAAAAAGATTACGGTAGGTTGTAATCTTTACTCGCACACTGTGTAAATTATTTTTCCGGTTCGCACATATCTATTTTTAGGGGCAAATGCGAGTGAAATACTCGCACTGTAGAGCCCTGGCTCTGGGGATTCAAACCAGCAACCTTCCGGCCATAAACATGCTTTAGACTGATGTCACAGCTGAAGCCCAGTGAAGGGATCTACCACGTCACCAAATACTGTAAGTCTCCTCGACACATATTCTCTGTTGGCTGTGGGCATGCAACCAGAAATTGGTGGGGGGGGGGGGTATTACATGTATGGTGCCAGTCAACACTGCCGAGGTGCCCTTGAGCACTCCGACCTCTCTGGTGAAATACACTGTGTGTCTGTGTGTTATGTCTGTCTATCTCACATTCCAGTTACCTCCTGTAAAGTGTCCAATGAATGTAACATCTGAACACCTTGGTATGTTTTTGTTACAAGAATGCGGTAGTGACCGTGTGTGTGTGTGTGTGTGTGTGTGTGTGTGTGTGTACTTAACGCTTGCAAGTGGTTTCTGTCTGCTCCTATGTTGACGTTGTCTCTTTTCAGTTCTGACTTGATTACGGCTGAAACACGCAATGAGAAAATATTGAGATGCTGACATTTACACACTTAACCACACACACACACACACGCACACACACACCGTACACACACACCGTACCAGTGAGCAGTATTCCTATGAAGATCCAGGCGCAGAGGAAGAGGTTTCCAGCCTGTGGGTCGTAGTGTGTGGTCAGTTTGCCCTGGACCAGAGTGAAAATGATCCCAAAGAACTGTACACACACACACACACACACACACACACACACACACACACACACACACACACAGGTCAGCAGTAGGTAACAGTCCAGATGAACAGATGAAGCAACTAAGTGAGTCTGTTTACAATACTGTTGTTTTAATAGAGAGAGAGAGAGAGAGAGAGAGAGAGACAGACAGACAGACAGACAGACAGACAGACAGACAGATAGACAGACAGACAGACAGACAGATAGATGCTATCTGCTACCTTGGTATAACTACCATAAACCAATGACACCATGGTGGAGACGACTGGTAGCCTCTATCTCACACCGGTGGTATTGTTACTAGTATTTCTCCACATTAAGACTACATTTCCCATAAGCCCTGTTGCTTCCTGTCCCCCCTCCCCCTCTCCATCTTCCTGTCTTTTTAGCTCCGTTAGCGCTGGAAGAACAGCGCCCTCTTCCTGTTTTGTGCCGTAAAGCAATCCAGCAGATTTCCCTCCAAATCGACCCGGTGGCCACAATGTGAACTGCAGAGTAGAGGCTGGTAGAGGCTGACAGGCTGGTAGAGGCTGGTAGAGGCTGACAGGCTGGTAGAGGCTAACAGGCTGGTAGTAGCTAACAGGCTGCTAGTGGTGGTCTGGTTGGTTTACGGTAGTTATAGTAATGTCTCTACATTAATGTGGTGATGATTTATTGATGGTAAAATGAAACACGCAGCACCTTTGAAGCCATGAGACTCTCTTGACTCAGAGGTTATGTTGTAACCTTCCCTCACCTGAGCGAAAGCATTGAGGAGTCCAGATGAAGTTCCCTCAGACTCTGGGTAGGTGATCTCCACTCCAAACTCAAAGCCGAGCGGCAGGTAGCCCGTCATGAAGAACCTGGAACAGATATCAGTCCTGGTCAGACAAGAGACTCAACAGCTGGTTTAAACGTGTCTCTTGTTTCTATCACATACTGTTGGTCCTCATATGGAAACCTACGTGAGCACAATGAAACAGAATGCTGCTACATGGGGATTTTCTCCTGATGTGACTTCTTAGCTACCATGACGGATGGGAAATATTTACTAAATATATTCTGTTCAAATTCATTACCTGTTCTAAAGTGGGTTTTTGTTTTTTTCAATTCTTTCTTTGCTAACAACTTTCACTTTTCCTGTACTAAACCAACCACTGATGCAATTACCCTCTGAAACTCAGATGTCACATACTGGTCTGCAGCAACATATCAGTCAATATACTGTATGTAAAGAGGAAAAATACCTAAATGTCTTTAAACAAGGTTGAGGCACCATACTGCAAGTGAAAATACCAATTACTTCAAAATGCGATACTTTCTGAAGGATTGTGGGTAACTTGATTGACAAAATGATCAGTTTTACACACATGATCCTTGATGAACCTCAAGAAAGTTTTTTTGGATTTGTTGGATATTTCTCTATAACTTGGAAGGTGTGTCACCCCAGTTTAACACACTTGTTGTCATGGTAACATGTGAGTGTGTGAGTGAGAGAGAGGGTGAGAGAGAGAGAGAATGAATGTGTGTGAAAACAGTTTAGGTCCACCTAGCCATGTAACCGTGAGTGCACTGTGTGTGTGTGTGTGTGTGTGTGTGTGTGTGTGTGTGTATGTGTACATTTATGGGGGCATGTGTCAGGCATGTGGTAGCGTTAAATAGTCTGCATGCCACTACACACACACACACACACACACACACACACTGGAACATTCCTGGCTGCATCCGAGACACCAAGGCATTTTGAGGACACAACATGGTTTGAGGTAAGTAACGTTAACTAACGTTACAGTATCCACTGCAGTTATCCACTAGTCCAAACACAATTTTATCATTATCAATGTACGATAACAGATAACGTTACTGCAGAAGTTATCATTGATAATTAACGTCTAACGTTAACATTAGCCTGCGTGCGGCCGCGGTATCTCTGTCTCTCACAAACACATTGACAACCGACCCGTCTGTGAATAGCCCCTCCTCTCCGAGGCTTCATCCACACTAATAAAACGGTTTTAAAACGGTTTTGAAACTAAAACAATCTCAGTCCACATAAGCGTTATAGCACCGTTTCAGAAATGATCTCCGTCCAAAAAACGCATATCACGTTACCGTTCACCTACACTGGGCAGCAGATTGTCTGCTCTGCTTAGTTGCAGAAAATGCCGTTATGAAGAACAGCAATGGCGAAAAGTAAGAGCAGAGATGTCTTTGTTTGGACGGACGACGAAGTGGAACTGTTACTGAAAGTAACAAACGAGTATAAGGCGGTAAAGTGGCGGAGAGTATAGATTGGGAGTCGTCGCAAAGCAAATACAGCGACATATTACCGCGGTACCGGGAGCACTATCCATCTCCAGGGAAGGATACGTCTGACTGATGAGACCCAATCAGGACGTGGCTCTCCCACAGCAGCCAGCTAGGCAGAAGAACAGGTGAGATAGACAAACACAGAGAGATGTAGCAGCAGGGCAGAGAAGACTAAAGCTTCTAATGTGCCTGTATATATTTTGTTATGTGTTTGACACAATTAAAATATTTACAGTGGAGCACCTTATATACAGTATTATTTAATAATGAATTTATGAAAGTGTGTAGCAAGATGGAGAAATATTTACACAGTTGTACCGTTACTGTAATGTAACAAAATTGTTTACAAGAGCACAAAGTTCTTCATAGATCTAGCCTCTTAATTTTGCTCTCAAAGTGCACCAGATTGATGCATTTGAGTTTAAAATGTACAAAACTTTCTTCCAGGGGAGCACGCCCCCGGACCCCCCTACAGGGTCCGAGGTCCACCCACCACAGTCTCACAAAATTCTGTGGGAAACACTGAGACGCACAAATCAGTTGGACCTAATGATGATAAAAAGCTTGACTCCGCCGCGAGACCCGACTGAACATTTAGAAAATGTTGGTAAAATGCAGGACATCTACGACGCCCTCTAGGTTCCCTCTAAAACAGGAAGTTGGTCAGGGAGAGGGCACTCTGGAATGGGCTTAACATTCAGCATCCTTCAACCTTCAACCATCGACATGACGCGATAAGATGTCAAAAACATTTTGTGTGTTTGAAGCTGAATCATTAAGAGCTCAGTGGGAGAAGAAACCTGCTGGAGTGAAGAGATGCTGTGAGTCAGGAAACACACACACACACACACACACACAGGGACAAAACAAATAACTCGGTAGGTGTGTCACCCCAGTTTAGCACACTTGTTAGAGAGAGAGAGTGAGAGTGTGTGTGTTTAGGTCCACCTAGCCGTGTATGTGTACATGTGTCAGGCATGTGGTAGCATTAAATAGTCTGCATGCCACTACACACACACACAAGCATTTGTAAATTACTATACAATATGGATGATGATCTCACTATAGCGCCACCTAGCAGGGATGTCCATTTACCACTGATCAATCTGCATGAAAAGTAAAGGTCCCATAATATAGGATCATCATTTATCATCATTTATCATCATATTATCACATCACAGCATCTTTTTTTTTTTGTAAATGTGTTTATTTCGCAATTGGGAAAAGGTTATTACAGAAAAGACAATGTACATATAATTTTTCTTTTTTTTTTTTTCAAATAAGATTAACAATCCCATTACCCACCCTTATCCCTCTTAGGTCTTTTTATCCCTCAAAACAATCAAAACCCATAGTATGCCTGGTTTCTTATTCTAAGACACAGTAACATATAGAAAATTCTTATGGAACAGAGTTTTCAATGACTTTCTTAAGTGCGTATATTAAAGGAAGAAAAATAATACAGTGAAACGTAGTACAAGAAAGACAAAAAATTAATAAATAATAATAATTAAGAATAAATAAATACATTTAAAATAAATAAATAAATAAATAAATAAATACTAATAAAATTAAAAACCATAACAAATTTAAGAAATAAAAAATACAAAAAGGATATTAAAAAAAAATATATATATATATATATATATTTCAAAGAAATGAAATTAAATACAGATTAACAAATTAACAAACCCTGGCCTTATTGTGTGAGCTGGTGTGCAAGGCGGGAGGGGGGCACATGAGTCAGAGATGGGCACATTACATTGACAACCTCAAGGGATGTCCGGCAGTCTCTTCAACTTGTTAAAATAAGTTAGTAGGGGCCCCCATGTGGACTCAAATCCACTAGGTGACCCTCTCAGGGCATATTTAACTTTCTCAAGATTTAGATATAGCATGACGTCTTTCAGCCAAAGGTCTGGTTTAGGGGGAAATGGCGATTTCCAATCTAGCAGGATTCTCCTCCGTGCAAGTAATGATGCAAAGGCAATACCATTTTTAAGCTTCTTACTAAGTATCTGAGCATCAGGTAACACGCCAAAAATAGCTACTTCAGCGCATGGCTGTAAGTTTATATTAAATGCCTCTGATAGTGATCTGAAGATAACGGTCCAATATTTCACTAAACGAGGACAAGACCAGAACATATGTGTTAAAGTTGCCGGTGACGAATGACATCTATCGCAGGTATCATCAACACCGGCATATATCTTGGACAATCTGGTCTTACAGTAATAGGTACGATGTACAACTTTGAACTGTATCAAACTTAGTCTGGCACAGGATGTGCTACCATTTACTCTTTCTAGCGTCTGATTCCAGAATTCTTCTGATAGGGTTTCCCCAAGTTCCCCTTCCCAGCCCGCCTTAATCTTGTCCGGAGAGGGAACCATTAGAGAGGTAACTATATCATATATACCTGAGATGAGCCCCTTTACTTGCAGGGGGGCGTCCAAGATGGAATCAATTCCTGATTTAGGGGGGATATTAGGGAAGGATGGATTATATGTTTTAGCAAAATGCCGAACCTGGAAGTATCTAAACAGGTTGGATTTTGGAAGGTCAAATTTTTTTGACAATTCCCCAAAGTTAGCAAAAACACCATCTACATACATATCCCTTAATCTAATAAGCCCTGCCCTACACCAAATTGAAAAGGTTGGGTCCATCCCCGAAGGGGTAAAAAGATGGTTGTTACAAATAGGACTGTGATGTGATAAATCACGGAGTCCGAAAAAGGACCTGAACTGAGACCATATCCTTAAAGTGCCCACCACAACAGGGCTAGAGGAATACCGGTTGGGAGACAGGGGTAGGTTGGACGTGACTAGGGCCAACAAGGATGTGGAAGGACACGAGCTCGCCTCCATTTGACACCAATTCGAATCGGGGTTCTGAACCCAAAGGACTATTTTTTGTATGTTAGCAGCCCAGTAGTAGATTTTCAGATTGGGGAGAGCTAATCCACCATCAGATCTGTGTCTTTGCAAATGTTCTTTTTTAATTCTAGGGTTTTTACCTCCCCATATAAACGATGAGATAAGTTTATCCACAGAGCAAAAAAAGGATCTAGGTAGGAAGACTGGCAGACACTGGAACAGGTATAGAAAACGGGGCAAAATATTCATTTTAATGCAATTTACTCTCCCTGCCAAAGACATGTGTATAATGCTCCACCTTTCTAAGTCCACCTTAAGTTTGTCAACAAGAGGTAAGAAGTTATCCTCAAACAAACTAGCTAGAGTACGACGGATATTAATCCCCAGATATTTAAAGCCATATTCAGATATCCGGAAGGGCAAGCAATTGTCAGGAATTCGAAGGGCCAATTTGTTTATCGGAAAACATTCACTTTTATTAAAGTTTAGCCTGTAGCCCGAAAATGCCCCAAATCCCCTCAGCATCTCAACAATCCGTGGCACGCTAGAGACAGGGTCTGATATATACAACAATAAGTCGTCCGCATATAAAGAAAGTTTATACTCTGACCCCCACCTGCGAATACCCTGTAAAAAGGGTGCCGATTTAAGTGCAATGGACAAAGGTTCGATCGCCAGGGCAAACAGCAGGGGGCTTATCGGGCACCCCTGCCGAGTACCCCTTGAGAGTGCAAAGTTCTGAGATCTCATTCCATTGGTTACCACGGAAGCCCTAGGAGCGGAGTAAAGAAGTGACACCCAAGAGACAAACGTAGGACCAAAACCAAAATTCTTGAAAACTTCAAATAAATATCTCCACTCTACCCTATCAAAGGCTTTCTCCGCATCCAAAGAGACCACAACTTCCGGGGTCTCCGAGGAGGCAGAAGAATGGATAACATTAAGAAGGCGACGGATATTCGAGAAGGAATGGCGATTCCTCATAAAGCCTGTTTGGTCATCTGAGATGATATCAGGTAATACTACCTCCAGACGTGTGGCCAGGGTCTTGGCAAGAATTTTATAATCTGCATTCAACAGTGAGATAGGACGATACGAGCTACAATCACAAGGATCTTTGTCTGGTTTTAATAGAAGAGAGACTGATGCCTCGGTGAGTGTTTGTGGCAGGGTCCCCCGGTCCAGGGAGTCACTGAACATGTCTAAAAGAAGGGGAGCCAATTTAGTAGAAAACTTCTTATAAAATTCTACCGGATAGCCGTCTGGACCAGGGGCCCTGCCACTTTGCATTGCTGTGATTGAATCCAAAATCCCACTCAGCTGTAGAGGTTGTTCCAATGCCTCACACTGTGCAGAATTCAAAGTAGGAAAGTCCAGGTCATTAAAAAATCCCAGCATGTCTGTGATATCTTTGGGGGATTCAGAGGAATATAATTCAGAATAAAATGTTCGAAATGTTTCATTAATTTCCAATGGGATCACTGTACACCCACCAGAGGGCGTCTTTATCTGAGGGATGTGTCGTGACGCAGTTTGGGTCTTGAGCTGATGTGCCAATAATCGACCAGCTTTCTCCCCATGTTCATATATAAAACCACGTGAGCGCAGCAACAATCCCTCTGTTTTCTCTGTCGAGAGAAGATTATATTGCGTCTGGAGGTTCACCCTCTCTTTATAAAGTTCAGGGGAGGGAGTTATTGAGTATTCGTTATCCAATTCTGCTATACGACCAATTAACTGTTCCTGTTCTTGTTACTTTGATTTGTTGCGGTTAGCACAATAGGACACAATCTCGCCTCTTATCACGGCCTTCAGGGTTTCCCAAAGCAGAGTTGGGGATATAGAGTCGGTTTTGTTGGTTAAAAGGAAGTCATCAATTTTCTCGGAGATCATTGTACAGAAGCTTTCATCGTTTAGTAGGGAAGAATTTAACTTCCAAGGAGGGCGAAGTTTATGGAAGAGTGAGAAGGTGAGGTCAAGCACCAAAGGGGCGTGGTCAGATACTACAATTGCTGAGTATTCAACATGCTTGACTGAGGGAAGAAGAACCTTATCAATAAAAAAGTAATCAATCCTAGTATAAGTCTTATGTACGTTGGAAAAGAACGAAAATTCTTTTTTATGGGGGTACAGAAAACGCCAGGGGTCTATACATCCAGTGTGGTTCATGAATGCAGATATGGCCTTGGCCATTTTAGTGGGAGGTCTTTGTTTTGAACTAGATCTGTCTAGGGATTGGTCTAGGGCACAATTTAGGTCACCTCCAAGAATCAGATGGTACGAATTTAAGTCGGGCATGACAGAAATTACCTTGTTAATGAAGGCCTCATCATCCCAATTGGGAGCATAGATATTAACTAGCAATATGGGAGTCTTAAAAAGGCATCCTGACACCATAATAAAACGACCGTGGGGGTCCCAAGGAAACAATATCCTTGGGAGTGAATTGAAGTTTTTTATGGATCAGTATGGCCGTACCCCGTGCCTTTGAATTAAAGCCAGAGTGAAAAACTTGGCCCACCCAAGATTTCTTTAGTCTACAATGATCTCTTACAACCAGATGCGTTTCTTGTAGGAAAGCAATCTCAGTTTTAAGATGCTTCAGGTGAGAGAATATACGTCCTCTTTTGACTGGCCCATTCATTCCCTTAACATTCCAACAAGTAAACCTTAGGCTTTCCCCGCCCACCTGCACACCACCATTAGTTGTATTAGCCATAGTCTGAACCAGGGTTGAATGGACAAGTGTTTAAAGGAATGAAGACAAAACAAAATAAAAACAAAGTAAAAATAACTGAATGTAAATAAAAACAAATGAAAGGATGAGGTTTACGCCATACTATGTGAGCAAAAATATGGGACATATCCACTTTGTACAGTAAACTCCAAGACCTAAGTTCCCCCAAAAAAACATCAAACTGAACACAGAACCCAGCAAAAGAAAAAAACAATACTCCTAAGCTTGTCTCCTCAACTAAGACTAGCCGCAGGACCCCATACACTTTGTCATTCCGGTCACGTTCCATCCTATATCCTCCCTTGTGTTAAGGGTCTCCGAACATTTTTATCAAGTGTTGAAGCTGGGCACAATCAACCTGCACCCAGCAACAGTATTTAGTACAACCACAATATTTTCTCCAACACGAGCGATACGAGCTGTAGTGCCAGCAATTCTCAAAGAGCACAAAAAAGAAACACACACTATCACCGCCATCACTGCCACTAATAGGAAACTAAATATTATTGATAATAAGTAAAAGTAAGACATACTAATGTGCCTCTGGAACAATTCGAAACAAGGTGCAGTATACGGTACGGGAGAGGTTAACAGGCTATCCTTCGAAACCCCTCCTCCCAACCCCACCAGACCGTCGGCCCAATACACATTCAGTTATCGCCGTTAAAATGAAGACTAAAATGTTTGGATTGTCTCCTCCTCCCTTGTAAGGGTGGTCGCAAGCTTACCGTAATAACCAGCTGCACAGCAAAGTGGAGCGAAAGTGTGAAAAAAAAAGTTTCATTAAAGTGAAAACAGTCCTCGGGGTAGTGGGACATCCTCAATATAGTTCCATAAACAGTAGGGGAATCACCGTTATCTAGTCCGAAGTTTAGATCCGTTCCAGAAAACAAAAACAACAACAAAAAGGTAATCCTATATACGCAAAAGGCGAGATGAGGTCGATGATAGTTGTGAGGATTGGTCAAGGCAGCCCAGAATTGTCACAGTTCACTAATTAAAGTGTGGCGTTAATCCGTTGGTCATAAAATGCCTTGGCACCTTCGGGAGATTCAAAGTGAAAGGTTTCCTCTTTGAATGTAACCCGAAGGCGAGCTGGGTGTAGCAGGCGGAATTTAATTCCTTTTTGGTACAGAGAGTGCTTGATTGCGTTGAACACGGCTCTTCTCTTGGCCAGTGCCACACTCATGTCAGGGTAGAATCGCAGAGTAGATCCGCGGAACTTGCTCTCATGTTGTCGGGCCCACCTCAAAGCCCTCTCCTTTTCCTGGAAGTCATGGAAACAGACCACAAATGCCCTTGGCCTCGCAGAACTCCCCTGTCCTGGTTTAGGGCCGAGGGAGCGATGAGCGCAGTCCAGTTTCGGGGGGTTGGCGAAAACAGTCGGCCCCATGACCTCCACCAACATGTCTGAGACAAACTTCACTGGGTCCAACCCGTTCTCACTTCCCTCTGGCACGTTGATTAAACGCAGATTGGATCGTCTGGATCTATTTTCAAGATCCTCAATTCGCTCCAGTAGTACTTTGTTCTGGGAATGCAAGGACTTCACAGTGGTCTCAGTTACGTTGAGTCGTTCAAAATTGTCCCCCACTACGGATTCTGTCTTGGCTAGGCGACTATTGAATGACGCCATTTGTTCTCCCAACGAGTCAACCGATGCCTTTAGAGACTGGGTTGATTGTTGTATTAGGGCAGACATGTCTTTTTTGAATGTATCATGTTGTTTGTCGAGAAGAGATTCAAGTTGGCTCTTGGTGACTGGATCCGAGTATTTCTCGCCAGCTTCATCAAGTGGGGCTGCGGCGGCCATTGCAGATATTTTACTGGCCAAGCTGCCTCGAGTCGAGGGTTGTTTTTGCTTCGTACCACTCATCTTGGCGTTGTAGAAATCTCAGAAGTTTAATAAGTTGAGTAGAGCTACTAAATTGTCAAAAGTTTGCGTTGTACAAGAGTAAATGTAAAAATTATTCAGAGACCCTCTTCCGTGCGTGCACTCCTCACATCGTCAAACCGGAACCTGTACATCACAGCATCTTTGATGTGATGACATTTATTATCAAAGATGTTTAATGAAGACTGAAATCCGTCCAATCAGGCCAGTTTGCAGCATTTGAACTGGACAGCCTCCACCCAGCAGGTTGACCTCAATTCAATTAGAGGAGCTGGTGTTGTCGGCCAATCAGGGTCCAGTATTGTGAATTTAAGAATAACTAATTCAATTCAACTTTTAACTAAATTACATTTATTTGTAAAACATCATGAAGAGCATTCTTGTCAGCGATAGCAGTTACTAGGACCCAGAAAGGCAGACCCGGACAACGGAGTAGGGAAAAAGGTGTTTTAATGAGGAAGCAGGTGTGGGAAGGTGGGGGGTGCAGGGACTGGGCTGGACGGGGATGATCCGGGTTGGTAAGGCAGGAGCGAGGGACGCGGGGTGAAGCTGGAGCAGGCAGGTGTGGCTGGAGCGGGGGAGACAGGCAGGCTGGTGGATACAGCGAGGAGACACAAGGGGTCGAACACACAGGGAATCTTAGGAGACAAGAGAGTTGGGTTAGAATAGCCGAAGGCACACAGGGGAATAAACTCAGATAGGGATCTTGAGCGGCCGAGAATGCGAATACCACGAATAAGGCGGAACAATCTGGCGACGAGTGGTTGAGGAGCCGGGGTTGAAATACTGCTGGGCTGATGGCTTGATAGGTGACAGGTGTGGAGGAGAGGCAGGGCCGGGAGACGGGACCACACCCACATAGACAGACAGTGACAGACAGGGGAGGTGAAAACATGGGGAAACCCCGGAGCCGGGGCTGGGGCCGTGACAGTACCCCCCCCTCAACGGGCGCCTCCGGGCGCCCCACCGGGCTTGTTGGGGTGTTCCCGGTGGAAGTCGCGGATGAGGGAGGGGTCCAGGATGTTGCGGCGAGGGACCCAGCTGCGCTCCTCTGGGCCGTAAGCCTCCCAGTCCACCAGATACTGGAAGCCCCGACCCCGGTGGCAAATGTCCATAATCTTTTTTACCGTGTAAGCAGGATGGTCGTCGATGATCCGGGGGGGGTGGGGGGTGGTCGGAGGGAGGGCATAATGGACTGGAAGAGACAGGTTTGAGCAGAGAAACATGGAATGTGGGATGAATCTTCAGCGCCGGGGGCAGTTTCAGCCTTACCGAAACCGGGTTGATTACCCTGTCGACCACGTAGGGACCCACATACCGGGGGGCCAATTTCCCAGACTCCACCTGTAGAGGCAGGTCCCGGGAGGAGAGCCATACCTTCTGCCCCGGTAAGTAGGTGGGTGCAGGGGTTCGACGGCGGTCGGCGAGGCGCTGGTTCTTGGCTGTAGAACGGAGGAGGGCCGCCCGAGCTTCCTTCCAAATCCGGCGGCAGCGCTGGAGGTGGACCTGCACGGACGGCACCGCCACTTCCTCCTGCTGAGCTGGAAAGAGAGGAGGTTGGTAGCCCAATGAGGTTAGAAAGGGGGACATACCTGTGGCGGCGCTGGTGAGGGAGTTATGGGCATATTCCACCCATGGCAGGTGAGAGCTCCAGGAGGTGGGATGACGAGCGGTGATGCAGTGGAGGGCGGACTCCAGGTCCTGATTCGCCCGCTCCGTCTGCCCATTGGATTGAGGGTGGTAGCCGGACGAGAGGCTGACGGTGGCACCCAGAGCCTGGCAGAAGGCTTTCCACACCTGGGAGGAGAACTGCGGACCCCGGTCAGAGACTATGTCCAGAGGGATTCCGTGGAGCCGGAAAACGTGGAGCACCAGGAGGTCCGCAGTCTCCCTGGCAGAGGGAAGCTTGGGGAGAGGGATAAAATGGACCGCCTTGGAGAACCGGTCGACTATCGTCAGGATGGTGGAATGACCGGCTGATGGAGGGAGACCGGTGACGAAGTCGACGGCGATGTGCGACCACGGACGGCTGGGAGTGGGCAGTGGGTGCAGCAGGCCAGCAGGAGGCTGGTGGGAGGACTTGCTGCGGGCGCAGACGGAGCAGGCAGACACGAAGGCTCGGGTGTCCTGGGACATGGAGGGCCACCAGAAGCTCTGCCTGACGAACGCCAGGGTGCGGGCGAAGCCGGGGTGACATGTGAGCTTGGAGGAATGGCCCCACTGGAGGACCTGGGACCTGGTGGAGTCGGGCGCAAAAAGACGGTTAGCAGGGCCGTTACCTGGATTAGGGTGGTTGCGCTGGGCCTCCCGGACGAGGCGGAAGAACAGTCTCTGGGTCGAGAGTGGACCTCTCGGGAGACCACTGGCGGGAGAGGGCGTCGGGCTTGACGTTACGGGAGCCGGGGCGGTAGGTGAGAGAGAAGTTAAACGTCCCCAGAAATAAGGCCCACCGCGCTTGCCGGGAATTCAGCCGTTTAGCCGAGCGGATGTAGGCGAGGTTCTTGTGATCAGTCCATACCACAAACGGGTGCTCCGCCCCCTCCAGCCAGTGTCTCCACTCCTCCAACGCCAGGACCACTGCCAGAAGCTCCCGGTTCCCCACGTCATAATTCCGTTCGGCCGGAGAGAGGCGTCGGGAGAAGAATGCGCAGGGGTGAAGCTTCTGGTCCTCCGACGACCGTTGAGAAAGGACGGCCCCAACGCCGGAGTCGGAGGCGTCCACCTCCACCACGAACTGACTCGAGGGGTCTGGATGTCTTAGGATAGGGGCGGACGTGAAGAGCTGTTTGAGCCGGAGGCACGCTGCATCCGCCTCGGGGGTCCAGGCGAACGGGGAGAGTGTGGAGGTGAGTCGAGTGAGTGGGGCTGCGACCTTACTGAAGTCCCGGATGAATCTTCGGTAAAAGTTCGCAAAGCCCAGGAACTGTTGGAGTTGCTTCCGGGAGGAGGGTGTCGGCCATTCAGCCACAGCCTGGATTTTGTCCGGATCCGGCTTCACCTGCCCCCCCTCTATGATGTACCCTAAGAAGCTCACCGAAGGGACGTGAAATTCACACTTTTCCGCCTTTACAAACAGTTTATTTTCGAGTAGGCGACGGAGCACCAACCTGACATGCTGAACGTGTTCCTCTGCGTCCCGAGAGAAGATGAGGATATCGTCTATGTAGACGAAGATGAACCGGTTCAACATGTCGCGGAGGACGTCGTTGACGAGTGTTTGAAAGACTGCTGGGGCATTGGTGAGCCCAAAGGGCATGACGAGGTATTCGAAGTGGCCGAGGGCGGTGTTAAAAGCTATTTTCCACTCGTCCCCCTCCCGGATCCGGATCAGATGGTAGGCGTTACGGAGGTCTAATTTGGAGAAGACGGTAGCGTGTCGGAGAGGCTCAAAAGCAGGATCGATGAGTGGCAGGGGATATTTATTTTTTACGGTAATGTTGTTCAGGCCACGGAAGTCAATGCAGGGACGTAGGGCGTGATCTTTCTTCTCTACGAAGAAGAACCCCGCACCGACGGGAGACGAGGAGGGCCTGATCAATCCTGCAGCCAGGGAGTCATGGAGGTAACCCTCCATCGCCTCCCTCTCCGGACGAGAGATGTTGTAGAGCCGGCTGGTTGGCAGGGGAGCTCCGGGAAGCAGATCGATCGCACAATCGTAAGGACGATGTGGCGGTAGGGAGAGGGCCCGTTGCTTGCTGAACACCTCTCCAAGGTCGTGATAAACGGAGGGAACCAAGGAGAGGTCGAGGGGTTCGGGAACGGGAGCGGGAGCGGACTTACCGGGGGCCAGGGCAGACAGAAGGCAGTGGGAATGGCAGAATACGCTCCAGCTGATAACGGAACCTGAAGACCAGTCGATGTAAGGGTTATGGAGCGTCAGCCAGGGCCTACCCAGTACCACCGGGGCGTGGGGAGAGGAGATGATGTGGAGCTGAATCCTTTCCCGGTGGTTCCCCGACAGGACCAGAGTGAGGGGTGCGGAGCGGTGTGTGACCCGAGCCAGGAGCTTGCCATCCAGCGCGTTGACAGACAACGGGGAAGGGAGAAGTTCAGTGGGGATTCCGGCCTGCGCAACCAGCGCGGAATCGATAAAACTAGAATCGGCGCCGGAGTCCACCAAAGCGAGCACCGGGAGCGTCTCTTTGGACCAGAGGAGAGTAGCGCCGAAGCGCACGCAGGACTGCGGGGCTGGAGACGGGGTGGTGGATTGGCTCGTCAGGGACCCCGCCGCCACTGGCGAGCCTCCCCTTTTGACCGGAGCGGACAGGCAGCCAGGAAATGGCCCGTCAGGCCGCAGTAGAGGCAGGCACCCGAATCCATCCTCCGGCGGCGCTCCGTCGGGGAAAGACGGGTCCGGGCTAATTGCATGGGCTCGGCTTCCGACGTGGGGACAGGCTTGGTATTATCATCTCCTCCCGGGAGATGATGGAAACCCCTGGGAAGGCCGGGCTCGGCTCGCCACTGTGCAGCCGAGTCGGAAACCTTAATGGCGAGATGGATAGCTTCGTCTAGCGTCCCCGCTTCCCCGCGGAGCGCCACCTCCCTACCCAACTCCCGGCTGAGACGCTCTGAAATGCGGAAATCAGAGCGCTGTCATTCCATCCCGACTCTATGGCAAGAGAGCGGAATTTGCCCACGTATTCCCGAACACAGAGTTTGCCCTGGCGTAGCCGCAAGAGGTGTTGCCCCGCTTGCTGTCCCCTAATCGGGTAATCAAACATCCGTTGAAGTTCGGCGGAGAAAGCTGAGAAGGAGTGCGCTGTGGGGGAACCCTGCTCATAGAGAGCGTTGAAAAAACTGAGCGGAGGACCCTCCAACAGGTTGACAATAAACGCAATCTTGGCAGCTTCACCCCCATAACGGGACGGTTGGGCACTAAAAGTCAATTTACACTGGGTTAAAAACTCACGGCAGGTGTTGGAGTTGCCGGAATATTTGGCCGGAGGCGGAACGTGTGGCTCCGGCGAAAAGGAGGCAGGAGGACCCGGCGGAGAAGTCGCTAGGGGTGGCGAGGGATCCGTGGCACTGCTAGACCCTACGCGGAGAGGAGCCAGCGCTGCGGAAACGTCTTTCAGTTGGTCTAGGATGGCTTGTAGTACTTGCTCGTGCTGACCCAAACGTTGTCCCTGGAGGGAGACGACCTGCTTCAGGGTGTCTAGGTCTGCTGGGTCCATACTGGCCAGATTGTTCTGTCAGCGATAGCAGTTACTAGGACCCAGAAAGGCAGACCCGGACAACGGAGTAGGGAAAAAGGTGTTTTAATGAGGAAGCAGGTGTGGGAAGGTGGGGGGTGCAGGGACTGGGCTGGACGGGGATGATCCGGGTTGGTAAGGCAGGAGCGAGGGACACGGGGTGAAGCTGGAGCAGGCAGGTGTGGCTGGAGCGGGGGAGACAGGCAGGCTGGTGGATACAGCGAGGAGACACAAGGGGTCGAACACACAGGGAATCTTAGGAGACAAGAGAGTTGGGTTAGAATAGCCGAAGGCACACAGGGGAATAAACTCAGATAGGGATCTTGAGCGGCCGAGAATGCGAATACCACGAATAAGGCGGAACAATCTGGCGACGAGTGGTTGAGGAGCCGGGGTTGAAATACTGCTGGGCTGATGGCTTGATAGGTGACAGGTGTGGAGGAGAGGCAGGGCCGGGAGACGGGACCACACCCACATAGACAGACAGTGACAGACAGGGGAGGTGAAAACATGGGGAAACCCCGGAGCCGGGGCTGGGGCCGTGACAATTCTTCTTCTCCTGAACCAGAGTATTGAGAACAAAATCATGAAAACTCACTAATATGGGAACTTTGAAGAAAAAACAGCAATTGGTCATGTACAACGAGTCCTCCAAAAAAAATGGGAACAAGCAGGTTGTTTTATATATTGACCACACAGGCCTGTGAGCTGTACAGCTACAAGACCGCCCTCACCAGAATCCAACACGAAGATGTGAAAAAAGATGGTTTCCTATATGGAGCCAACAAGTAGGAGGAGGTGTTACGCTGTTTAGTTTTGAGGTTTGCAGTGACGTCAATAGGCAAACGGTGTGCTGTTGTCCATGTAGACTTCTAACAGACAGACATATCTGCATTTCACCAGATTTGCCACTAGACGGTGCTACAACTGAACCATTTCTTTCTGACAGCAGAACAGAGTCTTTACCTCCATCCTCATCTTGACACTGCTGCTGAGCACAGATCAGAGTAAATGGTTTCCAGTAGACTTCATATCAAAGTAAAAGTCAGAATATTATCCAAAATAAGAGACATTTGATTAATTCCACAGCATTTCTTCAACAGTTCTTATTTACGTTTGTGCGTACAAAGGGCTCATGCATGAGGCCCAATGAGAAGATGTTATCCAATCATATACTTTTATATTGAAGAATTTCAAAGCAAAGAAATAGAAATGTGAATCATTGAGAGTATATAATAGTGAAGGTGCAGTAGGAGAGGGAGGACTATAGAAAGATGTCCACTAAAACCACTAATCATAATGGGGCTATAGAAAGAGTTCCTACATTATGGGACAAATGGACATTCCTGCTGTAAATACTAGGTGGCGCTACAATGAGATCATCATCCATATTGGAAAGTAATTTACAAATGCTTGGATCGAGTCCTGCTTGAAGCTGATTGGTTGTCACTTCAGTGTGTCCAGCACATTTCTGGTTCAAGTCAAAACATTTCAACTCAAGCGAACGCCTCTCTGTCTCAGTTCACGCTGCCTTGAGCGATGTTGCGTCCATCTTGATCCGTTCGCCTCTTTCCATTGACTTTCCATCTTTGGATCACTTTCTGTCTGAAAGCAGGGTGAGAGTCCAACCAAGGACATGAAGTCTGTTCTGTGTGGCTGATAGCCTCTCGTCTCCTTCCTTACATGGCTGTCAACTGGTTGTTTCTATCAGCCTGTTGTGGTTCAGAAGCTGATCTGGTCACCATGACAACACAAAACCACCCGGCCAAAATACTTCCTGTACATCTCTCAGCACAAATTAAAGATGCGATGAGGAACCAACATTTCACAGCCACTGAAACATCATCATATCTGTCTTCTTCCCACAGCACCATGGGCATCAAGAGACATTCTGATCTGTCAGGGCCTGTTCACTCCTCTATACCTGTTATACTACCAAACTCCATCACAGTCTAGAGCACTTTCTTTTCTTTAATGCTCCTTTATGAACATTTAACTTGATCTACGAATCTTCACACCTTAGTTCTTCCTCAATCAGAAGGAAATATACGTCATCACCACAAACGCACCGTGGGACTGAACAGAATCTGGACTTGTTAAGCTTTAATATGATTTGGTCAGACAGCGTTAGGTTGGCTAGTAATAGTAGTAGTAGTAGTAGTAGTAGTATTGTAGTAGTAGTAAACGTACTTATATGACTTTAACCCTTTAGAAACAAAACCATGTAACTAACTGTAAAATGTAATAATAATAAAATGTGTCAGTCTTGTTTAATCACATCAAAGAAATAATCTGCAAGATTTTCATCCAAATAAAAATCTCTCTCTCTCTCTCTCTCTCTTTTTCTCTCTCTCTGTCTCTCTCTCTCTCTCTCTGTCTCTGTCTCTCTCTCTCTCTCTCTCTCTCTCTCTCTCTCTCTCTCTCTCTCACGGTCAGATTGTCTCTCCTGTCAAGATGATCCCCCTGGGCTGTAAATCTCCCTTGCTGAAGCATGTGGTGTCTTTCAGAAGACAAGTCTTCATGATTTTAAACAGCGACAGCACTGAGCTAAACCTGGCCTTTAAATTCAAGGTTGAAGACTTTGACTATACTATTTATGCCACTTCAGACACCATGAAGTGTTTTGGGTGTGGGATGGAGGGTCACCTGATCAGATCCTGCCCTGAGAGAAAGGAATCAGGGCCCACTGATCAAACACCATCATCACCTAAGGCTAGTACTAGTTCAGACTCAGTTAGACTAGGGAAAGACACTGTGGTGAAGGAGACAGGTAAGGACACTGTGGTGAAAAACAAAGAAGCAGGTAAGGTTAGTGTGGTGAAGGGCAAGGAAGCAGGTAAAGATACTGTAGTGGAGGATAAGGAGACAGGTAAGGGTAGTGTGGTTACAGAGAAGGAGTCAGGTAAGGTTAGTGTAGTTAGGGAAGCAGATAATAATGCAATGGTGATGGATGGTGAGGAAACAGTGGTCAGGACAGAGGCTGAAGGGAACGAGGCCAGTGGGGATGCTGAGGTTGGACAGGGAGAACAGGCTGGACAGACGGCTACTAAGGTAGCAGAGTCTGTCCTAGAGGAAGACGAAATGGTCATAGATGCAGATCTATACAAAATGTCACATAAGCGTAAAACCCCAGAGGTCGGTCAGTCCTCCAGTAAGGCTAAAAAACCAGCCAAGAAACCTGCTAAAGCTCCAGTGAGCCAACCAGAGCAGAGCATGGAGGACACCACTGTAGACAGTGACAGCGATGAGCCGGAGTCTCAACCCTCCACCCCGCCTGACAGGAAGAGTGGCTACTCACTCACTAGAATCAGGAAGTTTCTGCAGGACACCAAGGGTACAAGGGCTGTTAAAGTTGACAACTTCTTCCCTGATTTAAAACTTTTTGTAGAGTCTGCAAAACATCTAATGAAGTACCCTGCAGACCTGAGTGAACAGTCCTTTACTGAACAGGAGGTTTTTAGGCTAAAGAAACTTGTCCAAAAGATAAGAACGCAAGTCCTTGAAGATGTTTAAGTTCAGTTTGTCTTTTCTTTTCTTTCTTTTTTGTTTTTTTTGTTTCTTTTCTGCAGTTTGGCTTTCCCCCCATGGCTAATATAAGAATAGGCACTCTTAACCTGAACGGGGCAAGAGATGATGCAAAGAGGGCATCTCTCTTCAAACTGATGGAGCTGAAGCAGCTAGACGTGATGCTCATACAGGAAACACACAGCACTGAGGACAAGACAGTAGCATGGAAAAGGGAATGGAAAGGAGAAGTAGTTTTAAGCCACAACACCAGTACTAGTGGTGGAGTGGGGCTTTTATTTTCCAAACAGTTCATGCCACAGTCTTATGAGGTAGAGGAGGTCGTAGAGGGGCGCCTGCTGAAGATGAGAGCTCTCTGTGAGAACGTGAGGCTGGTGTTCATCACAGTGTATGCTCCAACTGTTGGCATGGAAAGAGTTGGTTTTTTAGACATTTTAGCTGATGTCATTAAGAACTGCAACTGTGATGAGTTTTTATTTCTGGGAGGGGATTTTAACTGCACAGTTGACAGGCTAGACAGGAGCCACCAGGAGCCACCAGGAACCACCAGGAACCACCAGGAGCCACCAGGAGCCACCAGGAACCACCAGGAGCCCCACTCTGCGTCTCGGAGGCGTCTCTCTAGTCTGATTGAGACTCATGAGCTGTGTGACGTGTGGAGACGCTTCCATCAGAATCAGAGACAGTACACTTGGGTTCACGCTAGAGATAATCTTTTATCTTTGGCCAGACTTGATCGGTTTTATTGTTTTAAACACCATTTTAGTGTTTTTAACAATTGTTTTATAAACCCTGTTGGTTTTTCTGATCATTGTCTTGTGTACTGCTCTGTTCTTATCCAGCATGTAAAGCCACACACAGCTTTTAACACAGCTCTTTTACAGGATAAAAATTTTAGGGACGCATTGACTTTTTTCTGGAGTGTTCACCAACACACCAAGACAGGTTTTAGTTCTCTGCAACAGTGGTGGGATGTTGGAAAATGTAAGATAAAGCAGTTTTGCCAGCAGTACACTCAAAATGTCACAAGAGACATAGCCAGATCTCTAAAGACTCTGGAGATTGATGTGGTGGAGCTCCAAGACTTAGCAGAGTCCACAGGAGATCGAGGCCATATTGAGGCTCTCAAGGCTAAAAAATCTGCTCTGGCTAGCCTGCTGGGTATTTCAGCTTACCGGTGGAGTTTTATAAGTCCTTGTGGTCGGTGGTAGGGGGGGACCTGCTGGCTGTGCTCAGCGACAGTCTTGCCGTAGGGCTGCTGCCGCTGAGCTGCAGGAGGGCGGTCCTCACCCTGCTGCCAAAAAAGGGTGACCTGCAAGAGATCCATTGTGACCAGACGTACTGTGTACCTGGCAGGTTGATCAGTGACAATATAATTCTGATTCGGGATATTTTGGACGTCTCTGGTTCATTGGGACTTAAAACTGGTCTTATTTCCATAGACCAGGAAAAGGCTTTTGACCGGGTTGAACATCAGTATTTATGGCAAACTCTGGAAGCTTTTGGTTTCAGCCCGGGTCTTATAGCTAAGATCAAGGCCCTGTACAGTGACATTGAGAGTGTGCTAAAGATTAACGGTGGTTTGAGCGCTCCTTTTAAGGTCCAGAGAGGAATCAGGCAGGGCTGCTCTTTGTCAGGGATGCTATACTCCCTGGCTATTGAGCCCCTGCTACACAAACTCAGAGCTGACCTCTCTGGAATAAACATCCCTGGGTGCAGCGCAACTTTTAAATTGTCAGCCTATGCCGACGATGTGGTTGTTTTAGTTAAACAGCAGAGAGACATCGACATTCTGGCTGAAAATGTAGAAAACTTTGCTGTAATCTCTTCTGCTAAAGTTAACTGGGGGAAGAGCGAAGCAGTCATGGTCGGGGATGGGCTGAGCAATGAGCTCATTTTACCAGGGGGACTGACATGGAAGAAGGGAGGGTTGAAATATCTGGGAGTGTTTTTAGGGGATGAGTCTTTTAAACTTAAGAACTGGGAAAATCTTTTAGAAAAAGCTGAAGGTCGTTTTTAAAAATGGAAGTGGATTTTATCAAACATGTCTTACAGGGGGCGCGTACTTGTTGTTAATAATCTGGTGTCCTCCACCCTGTGGCATCGTCTGATGTGCCTTGATCCCCCAACGAACCTTCTGGCCAAACTGCAGGCCCTAATAGTGGACTTCTTCTGGGACAAGCTGCACTGGGTTCCCCAGAGTGTCCTGTACCTGCCCAAAGATGAAGGAGGTCAGGGACTTATTCATCTGGGCAGCAGGGGTGCAACCTTCCGCCTCCAGGTCATCCAGAGGCTTCTCTATGGACCTAAAGACTTGGTGTGGAGGCCAGTAGCTCGTGCAATTCTGCACCAGCTTGGTGGACTGGGACTGTGCAATTCCTTGTTTTTAATGGATCTTAGCAGTGTTCGTTTTAATGGATTACCTGTTTTTTACCGTGGGCTTTTTAAAACCTGGAGCCTATTCAAGAGAGAGAGAGTGGGCGGCTCAGACTCTCTTCACTGGCTTTTAAAGGAGCCCGTGGTTCTCGGAGCGCGTTTGGACGTTGCCTGTGGGGCGGGGCCTTCACTCTCCAGACAGCTCTGCAGGTCAAAGGTCGTCACATTAGGACATGTTGTGGACATCACAGGGGCAGACATGGACGATGCTGCTGCACTGGCCTCACGTCTGGAGGTGAGGTCCACCAGCCTGATGCTGGAGAGATGGAGGCAGGCCCTCAGTGAGACAGAACGCTCTATGACGACAAGGTACTGCAACGGGTCTCTTCATCCTCAGGATGGAGATCCTTTCCCCCCACTGAGACTGTTGCCTGATTTTAAAAACTGTACAGGGCCTCTTTTAGAGTTGGGAGATGCTTCTGTTGTGGTTTTAAATGAGGTAAATGGGAAGGTTTTATATCAGATGTTGGTCAAGGTTCTTAACAAAGAGAAGCTCAACAGGAGAGGTGACACTCCCTGGAGGGCCCATCTTGGTCTAGCTGACGATGTGAAGCCAGAGTGGCGAGCGCTGTACAAACCACCGTTAATGAAAAAAGCTGGTGATCTGCAGTGGAGGGTTTTTCATGGAATTGTGGCTGTCAATGCTTTTATTTCCATTTTAAACCCAAATGTTGATCACCACTGTCCTTACTGCACACAGAGGGAAACCGTCTTCCACTGTTTCCTGGACTGTTCCAGACTTGCACCTCTGTTTTACCTGCTTGACAAACTCTTCAAGTCTTTTAATGAAGTTTTTACACAACACATGTTCATACTGGGCTATAGGTACTGTCAAAAGAAGAAAAGTAAGTGCCAACTTTTTAACTTCATTTTAGGCAGAGCAAAGATGTCTGTCTACCTCAGCAGGAGGAACAAAGTAGAACAATCCTCAGACCATGATGCTGTGTGTCTGTTCATCAGAATGTTGAAAGCCAGACTGAAAATAGATTTTAACTATTACAAAGCGATGAACAACCTGGACGAGTTCATCAGTGTCTGGTGCTATAAGGGAGTGCTGTGCTCTGTATCAGAGGAGGTGCTGATATTGGGGAATGAGCTGAGCTGAGAAACTGTTTGGTTTTGTTTCTGTTGTTTTTTTTCTTCAAGTTGAGTATCAAGGTTCTATTTGAAAAAGGACAAGTGACCTGAACAGACTGATCTGTAAAACACACAACACTTTATAAATAAAGTGCTGTTAAAATTCAAAATTCTCTCTCTCTCTCTCTCTCTCTCTCTCTCTCTCTCTCTCTCTCTCTCTCTCTCTCTCTCTCTCTCTCTCTCTCTCTCTCTCTGATCACTATAACACAACAGTTATCAACCTCTAGTCAGTTCATGAAGCTTTTCCATTTGCTGTTCTTAAGACCCGGTGTCAGGTAGGTGTTTCCTGGGAGAAATCCTCTGGGTAGTCAGCATGAGCAGTGAAACAGACAGAGAAAAGAGCGCCACCTACAGGAACTCAAACTCCATCAGCATAAAATACAAGGAGGAAGACGTCACAGTACTGGACACACTGTTTGATTGACAGGTGATCTCTGGGAAGAGCAGAGAGGAACACCACAGCGATGAGCACCCAAAGGTGACAAGAAAACGAGAATCCTGCACATTACCACTTTAACACGATCCAGATTAGATCCAGACTGTAACTGAGTTCATCCTCCCATCTATTTCTGTTGGAAGGAAAAGTGTGTTGAATAAAGTGAGTATACTTTAGTTTTTAGTCAGACACTGTTCACTGTTCACTTCTCCTCTGAAGATGTGATGAGATGTTGATGTCAGTCACAAGTCCTGACCACCATCACCACTTCTCCTTCTGCTGCCCAAGACTTCTGTAAAATATGGAGTATAAATAAACCTGGGTCAGATAGTAGCTTCCTCTCCTCATCTCTTTTCCCAGCACTTCTCTATCTTACATGATTTATATATACAATTTATATATAATATATATTTATATATTTATAGCTTATTGCACTTTTACTTGAGCACTGGTTCTGCTTGATGCTTGTTTAGGGAGGAGATGCACTCATGGTTTCTAGTGACTAGTAGTTATCTTGACTACGTTGAATACACTTATTGTAAGTTTCTTTGGATAAAAGGGTCTAAATGACTGTAATGTAATATAATGTAATATAATATAATGTAATGTAATATAATGTAATGTAATGTAATGTAATGTAGTGTAATGTAATATAATGTAATGTAGTGTAATATAATGTAGTGTAGTGTAATGTAATATAATGTAATGTAGTGTAATGTAATGTAATGTAATGTAGTGTAATATAATGTAGTGTAATATAATGTAATGTAGTGTAATATAATGTAATGTAATGTAATGTAGTGTAGTGTAATATAATGTAGTGTAGTGTAATGTAATGTAGTGTAATATAATGTAATGTAGTGTAATGTAATATAATGTAATGTAGTGTAATATAATGTAGTGTAGTGTAATGTAATATAATGTAATGTAGTGTAATGTAATGTAATGTAATGTAGTGTAATATAATGTAGTGTAATATAATGTAATGTAGTGTAATATAATGTAATATAATGTAATGTAGTGTAGTGTAATATAATGTAGTGTAGTGTAATATAATGTAGTGTAATATAATGTAATGTAGTGTAATATAATGTGTAATATAATGTAGTGTAATGTAATATAATGTAATGTAGTGTAATATAATGGAATGTAATGTAGTGTAGTGTAATATAATATAATGTAATGTAATGTAATGTAATATTGTCTCTCTCTGTTTAGACCGCTACAATAAATTTAGATAGAAAACTGAAATGCTGTGCTGACGTAAATTCAACCAGACAGAAGAGAAAAAACATTGAAGCTGAAATGAGGAAGTGACATAACAGGAAGTATATCTTTCTCTTCAAGAAGCATTTCAGAGACACTTTGACAGGAGAAAGAGAGATAGAGAGATAGATAGAGAGACGGACGGACGGACGGACGGACGGACAGAGAGACGGACGGACGGACGGACGGATGGATGAAATGAATGGAATCAAATTATTTCTGATTCTACTGTTTCCTTTTCCAGGTAAGGCTCCATTGATATGGATATTAAATAATAGATACGTTACAAAACTTTACTAATATTACCTTATTATTGAATCTTCATTTAACCAAGAAGGTCAATTATGACAGTTTTAGTATTTCCTGTTGAAAACCAAGGACGGGTCACATTTTCAAACTTGTGTTGTATCCAAAAGGATCTCCACACCAACTGAACGTACCAGGCATGTTTCTGTTTCTATTCATTTTCACAATATTTCTCATCATTTTCTCCACAGCAGTAACTGGACAACCTGTCTTCTTCTATGGCAGAGGTGGAGATGAAGTCAGTCTGTCTTGTACCAATGTGAGAACCGATCAACATGAATGTGACAAGACTACCTGGATCTTCAGTCAGAATGGAAGAGGCCCAACAGAAGGGCTGGTGACCGATGGGAAGATTTCTAACAATGTGTTTACCGAAGCTAAAGCAGCCAGACTGAGTGTTGCATCCGACTGTTCTCTGGTTATAAAGAATCTCACAGATGAGGATGATGGTATCTACTACTGCCGACAGTTCATATCAAGACAACAACAAGGTCCAGATGCTCTGGTTGATCTGTCTTTTATTCACTGTGAGTATTTCCAGTCTAACCTATTCAGCTCAAACTGCATTCCTGGAACGAAACATAAACATTACATTAAGTATGATTACAGTAATGTAGTTGATTTTACTCTGTTATTGTCCATCTTCACCAGTGACTGAACGTCAGATCACTGATAAGATGACGTTATTCTGCTCTGTGTCGACATGGAGAGGTTGTGGAGAGAAACTGTTGTGGCTGTTTGATGGTGAAAAGTTGACAGGAAGTAACAGCAGCATTCAGATATCACAGTCTCACTGCAACACCACTGTGACCGTTCTGACTACCGAGCATAGCAAAGAGAGATTCAAGTGTGAAGTGACTAACCTCTATGGAAAGGTGCAGACATTTGGCTTCCCCCATCTGTCCTCAGGTGAGAAAACATCTTTGCTAAGTTGAAATGTTCAATATACCTTCATTTATTTATCATGATAAACATTCTTTCATTCTCTTATTTACCTGATATAATAAACATGAACTCTTTCCTGACCCTACGTTGTGTTGGGTTTTGTTATTGTCTTCACCCAGGAAAGACAACAACAACAGCAACACCAAAAGAGATGACAGCATGGCCGATAACCACCACTGATCCTTCAAACTCAGAAGGTAGTGGTTTTTCATTCTGTAATAGACATTTCAACAATTCCTCGTTCCTTCCTCTTTTCCGGCCCCCAGGATTCCACGATCGCAGAATGTTTCACAAAAACCACAATAGTGTTTTTATAGTCGGTGGTCGCTTCACAGCTTTAGTGCCATGCACATCGGCCATGGAGGAATTTCTTCAAGCTATATTCTGATTTACAAAGGGTGAAAAAAGTTCCTGAAAGCTGATTTTCCATCTACAGATCAAACTCTTCAAGAATGTATGTGAATATACCCCACATTTATCTGGTCCAGAAATCACAGATTGGGCCTTTAAATCTACTCCAATGTTTTTTCCATCCCCACAGAATATTGCAGAAACTTCGTCCAACAGTTTTATTTACTGCTTACAGGTTACGAGAGACTTGCACTGTCAAAAGTCACAAATAGCAACGATCTGGCCACAGGAGCAGTTTGAGACACAAACGCAGCAATACTGTCAACAATGCAGGAGTTGGAAATGGATTGCATTGAATTATGGTGGCCTGTAACTAACACAAACAATGAGATCCAACAGAAGCATCTAGTGAAGAGAACAAAAGTCATTGGTATTGATCAACAAACCTGTCAACCCCCCACTGATATGTTATGGTCTTTTTCTGCTATGGGACATTAACAACATACATTATTTCCCTTCTAACTTTCTTTTTTCTTTGTTTGTTTCCATCCATGTTCCACAGCTTCCACCGATCTCTCAGTCCTGAACTACGTCATGTTGGCAATGCGTGTTGCAGAACTATTCCTATTGACTGTGATCACTGCTCTTCTCATCAGAAGCTGGAAGAGAGCTGCAGGTGAGAAAATCCAGACCAAAACTTTGAAGCGCACATTAACACAGATTGTAACTGTACAAGTTAAACTGCACTCTCCTTTTTATATTTGTAGGGAACCAGACACTTCCAGTGAGGAAGGTGAAATCGTCTTTCCACCACCATGAAACTTGCAACCAAACTTCTGTTTATTCTAACTATCCTGATACTAGCTGATAACGAAACCATAGAGGCTTCCTTTTTGGTCTAACATTGTAGTGACCCTAAGAACAAGCATGACAATGTAAATGGTTTAGTTTTCAAGTTAAAAAACGTGGTCAACCTGCCCATCCCTCCGTTCTGCCGACCACAGGAGCCCCCTGTATGTTGTCACCAGGGTGGTCTTGTGGCTGGTGACTGCAGGTGGTGGGCTGGGCTTACGTTGAATAAGTCGTCTCCCCTGTGTGCGCTCTGTTCTCCTGAGTGGGAATGAACGATGTGTCACGTTGCCCTAGTTCAGTTGGTGTAGCCTCCGGCCAAACAGTAGCCTGTGTATTGCTGGCAATGAAAAGGAATCTGCTTCATGCACGCCACTTTGAGTAGTGTAGAAATCTTAGTCTATATGTGGGTTCATTACTGTACATTACAGTGTGTCGTGCTGTATTTCACAGATGGGTGATGATGGTGATGATGGTGATGATGGTGATGATGGACTATGACGACATACAAGCCCCTTCTGCTTCTGTCAGAGTCACTGATCTCAACAACATCCACACCAAGTAACCCAAGAAATAAGAGACGTCTCACAGCAGTGAAACATCACGTCACTTCATCACAGTCATTTTAGATTAGTACCTGAAGCCTTCACGTCAGAAATCACAAGTTTGCTTCACCTTTTTGGATGATTTGATGTCTGCCTTGCTTTTATCTCTTTTTGTATTAACTATTGTCTGTCTTTTGTCAAAGTGTCTTTTCCTGTGAATCTTTCTCATCTTCAACTAGTTGATAGTGCAGCAGCTTGGCGTTCAGCTCCATCTAACAGGAGAGATCATGTGACTCCTGTTGTAGTTGCCTTAAATTTAGACTTTATTTTAGATTGTATTGATCGCTTTTAAAGCTCTAAGTAGCTTGGCCTCAGTTCATATTAAAGTGTTTGTAACTCTGAACAGAAGCAGAGTCTCAGATCTACTGAAAAAGCTCTTTGATTGTTTCAAGTTCAGTTCAAATACAAAAGGTGATCAACTGTTTGCAATCAGGACCCTGAACTTTGGAACAACCTTCCTGTCTTCTTTAAGACACAACTGAAAACTCATCTGAACTAACTTCCATTTACCTGGTAACTTGTTAACATTGTTATCATGATGTTGTAGTATTGTTAACTTGTTGGGAGTCAAATACCTTTTGTGAATTCTAAAGTGGCCTTGAATGAGCGATGGGCTTTTACTGACTTGGGGTCAGCAATAGTCTCCCTTTATTATAACTGATTATAGCTGAGCATTAATATTATGTGCAAATAAAAGATTGTTTAATACTCAGTCAAACTTTGTGTATCATAATTATTGATTGTAGTAATAGTGTCATGGCTTTCACAGTGGAAGGTTCAAATCCATGTCAGAGATATGATATATGTATGTTACGGTAAATGTGGGAAAATGGTAAATGTATTTGTGAAAGCATTTCCCACGGAGTTGGGAAATGTATACATTCACCACCATAACACATTACATTACAGTTATTTAGCAGACGCTTTTATCCAAAGCGACTTACAATAAGTGCATTCAACATAGGTAGGCAAGAAAACTACTAGTCACCAGAAATCGTAAGTGCATTTCCTTCCTAAACAAGCAACTAAGAGCATAACTAGTGTTAAGGTAAGAGTGCAATAAGTTAGCAACCTACTATATCTTAAACAAATGAGACAAATAAGAGAATCAAATAAACAAGAGCTAAGACAAATAAGTGAACCAAATAAGCAAGAGCTAAGACAAATAAGTGTATCAAATGAACAAGAGCCAATAAACAAGAGCTCAGACACATAATTGACGACAAATAGGCAAGGCTAAGAGGAAGAGTCAGGGTAGTGTTTCCTGAAGAGGTGGGTTTTCAGCCTGCGGCGAAAGATGGGCAGCGACTCAGAGAAGAGCCGTGACCGTGTAGAACGGCCGCAGGGACCTCTGAGCGACGGGGCAACCAGTCGCCTCGAGGCAGCAGAGCGAAGTGGTCGGGCGGGGGTGTAAGGCTTGACCATAGCCTGGAGGTAAGAAGGAGCTGTTCCTTTCACTGCCCTATAGGCTAGCACCAGGGTCTTGAACTGGATGCGAGCCGCTACAGGGAGCCAGTGTAGAGAACGGAGAAGGGTAGTTGTATGGGAGAACTTGGGGCGGTTGAACACCAGACGAGCTGCAGCTTTCTGAACAAGCTCCAGAGGTCTGATGGCAAACGCCGGGGCACCAGCAAGGAGGGAGTTGCAGTAGTCCAGGCGGGAGATGACAAGAGCCTGGATGAGCACCTGCGCTGCCTTGTCAGTGAGGAAGGGGCGAATCCTCCTGATGTTGTAGAGGAGGAATCTGCAGGAGCGTGTCACTGATGCGATGTTTGCCGAGAATGACAGTTGGTCGTCCAGGGTCACACCCAGATTCCTCGCAGTCCGAGTTGACGTCACCACAGCATTATCAATGGTGATGGCCAGGTCTCGGTGCGGACAGCCCTTCCCCGGGAGGAACATCAGCTCAGTTTTGTCCAGGTTGAGCTTCAGGTGGTGCATCGACATCCACTCCGAGATGTCTGCCAGACACGCAGCAATGCGTGCCTCCACTTGTGTGTCAGAGGGGGGAAATGACAGGATCAGCTGGGTGTCATCTGCATAGCAGTGGTAGGAAAAGTCGTGTGAATGGATAACAGAACCAAGAGATGTTGTGTAGAGGGAAAAGAGGAGAGGGCCTAGAACCGAGCCTTGCAGAACCCCAGTAGTGAGCCTGCGTGGTTCTGACACAGACCCTCTCAGCATCACCTGGTAGGAGCGATCCGTTAGGTAGGATGCAAACATGGAGAGTGCAGAGCCTGAGACACCCATCCCCTCAAGGGTGGAGAGGAGGATCTGGTGGTTCACCGTGTCAAACGCTGCAGACAGGTCCAGGAGTATCAGGACAGAGGAGAGAGAGTTCGCTCTAGCGGCATGGAGCGACTCCGTCACTGCCAGGAGGGCAGTCTCGGTCGAGTGACCCACTTTGAACCCAGACTGGTGGGGATCCAAGAGGTTGTTCTGATGGAGGTACAAGGACAGTTGCTTGAAGACAGCATGTTCAAGAGTTTTTGATAGGAAGGGTAGAAGGGAAACCGGTCTGTAGTTCTTGACCTCAGAGGGGTCAAGTGTTGGTTTCTTCAGAAGGGGGGTGACTCTGGCAGTCTTGAAAGCAGAGGGAAAGCATCCAGACACCAGAGACGTGTTGATGAGGTGGGTCAGGAAGGGAAGGAGTTCAGGTGCAGTAGACTGAAGCAGAGTGGATGGGACCGGGTCAAGGGAGCATGTGGTGGGGCGGCTAGATGTAACAAGGTGAAGGACCTCGTCTGGGGAGAGGGGAGAAAAATGGGATAGGGAGGGAGGTGGGGAGGGAAAAGGTGGAGAGGGTGGTAGAGAGGGATGGGTGGAAGGCAGATAGGTGTGGTTGGTGCGCAGGGCACCAGCCGGGGGGTGAGGGAAGGAGGATCGGATATCGTTGACCTTCTTGTCAAAGAAGTTGGCGAAGTCGTCAGGGCGGAGGGAGGAGGTGGGAGGAGGGGGTGGGGGTTGGAGGAGGGAAGAGAAAGTTTCAAAGAGTTTTTTAGGGTTGGAAGCAGAAGTTTGAATTTTAGTGCAGAAGAAAGCAGCTTTAGCAGCAGATAGAGAGGAGGAAAAAGTGGAAAGGAGAGATTGGAAGGTAAGAAGGTCCTCCGGGAGGTTGCCATTTCTCCATTTGCGCTCAGCCACTCTCAGGCTCCGTCTCTCAGTACGCACTGAGTCCGACAACCAAGGGGCAGGTGGAGTTTGGCATGCAGGCCTGGAGGTGAGTGGACAGAGATGGTCCAGAGAAGAGGACAGAGTAGAGAGAAGAAGATTAGTGGCAGTATCAGGGGATAGAAGAGAAAAAGATTCAGGGGCAGGGAGAGCAGAGAGAACAGAAGAGGAAAGATCAGTGGGAGAGAGCGAGCGGAGATTGCGACGAGAAGAAACCATGTGGGTAGGGGGAGGATGTGAGGGGGGAGAGGAGAGAGAGAGAGTGTAGGACATGAAGTAGTGGTCAGAGAGATGAAGAGGAGTGACGGAGAGGTTGGCAGTAGAACAGTGTCTGGTGAAGATTAGGTCCAGTTGGTTGCCAGCCTTGTGGGTAGGAGGAGATGGGGAGAGGGCTAGGTCGAAGGAGGCGAGGAACGAAAGAAGAAGGTCAAGCTTCTCAGTCTGGATGTTGAAGTCACCGAGAAGGATGAGTCCAGAGCCATCGTCAGGGAAGTGGGAGACTAGTGTGTCAAGCTCCTCCAGGAACTCACCAGCAGGGCCTGGTGGGCGGTACACAACCGCGATGGTGAGCTTGACTGGATGAGAAACAGTGACAGCATGAAATTCAAAGGAGGAAGGAGAGAATTGTGGCAGAGAAAAAAGAGAGTATTTCCATTTGCTGGAAATTAGCAGGCCAGTATCACCGCCTCGCCTCGCAGCTCTGGGAGTGTGAGAGAAAGAGTACACATCTGACAGAGCAGCGGGCGTGGCAGTGTTTTTTGGGGTGATCCAAGTCTCGGTTAGAGCAAGAAAGTTGAGGGACACACATATATATATATATATATATATACTGTAGAGTTTTGTTCCAAAATGACATGCATATATTTTAGTACATCATGAGCAAAATACACAATTTGACTGTTGAAAACTGCATAGATGCATCAGATCCTCTCACACCGCCCACCGTTGGTCAGAGGGGTCTCGAGGAGTACTCAATACCAAGACAACTCCCATCGATTTCAACTAAAGGACTGTGAGTTGTCAAAACCTTTTCAATGTTCCTTCACTAGCTAAAACAGGGTCCCCGCGGCTCCTTAAAAGGTCTTAAAATAAAATAATGGAAATTAAAGTCATGAATTGTCTTAAATTGACCTTAAATTTGCTGTAGGTATTAAATTTGCAAAGGGTGCGTTTAAGGCTGATGGAAAAATTGTCGCGCACAGTAGCCTACCGTAAAATGTTCAATAGCGTGTGTATTTGTGTAAATAACATCGTATTAGACAATGAGAAACTCCACCATTAATAAAATGTTTACGTTACGTTGGCGTCTGGCTGCGTGTCATCAAAGAGGGTCAAGGTTGCCAGCTAACAAGCTAAGGTATGAGCCAAGATGGGGAAATGCAAGTTTAATGACAAATAGTTGGACGAAGATACGTTTCGGAGGTGGTTGGCACAGGCAGGAGACCGCCACGAAGCAAGGTGCAATTTATGCCGAAAGATTTTCACGTTAGGGACCATGGGGGTGAAAGCAGTTGAATCCCACATGAAATCTGAAAAGCAGCAGCGGTAACCAGTGGGGGTATGCTGATGCCTCCATTGTTTGCACGTAGCACACCCGAAACTTCGTCTGGCTCGCTCGCAACTTCTCAACAGTCGGCATTGAGCAATTTTATTTCACCGCCAGAAACCCAAAGGGCTGCGGTGCTGTGGGTGCAAAGTCGTTTACCTGTGGTGAAAATAAAACCGCCTACGTCGCTAAATATGGCATCGCCTTGTTCATTAAGTGGGAAACTCTATGTCGTAATGTTCGACGAAAGCATGGATAAAACGACAAAGAGCAAGCAAATGGATCTCCACCTGAGGGGGGCTCGGTCTGTCTGTTTACCTGTTGAGTTCTTGAAAAGTAATGATTCATAGTTGCAATTCATGTAATTATGTGATTATTGGGCATGTTATGCCTAATATCCACTGTTCCATAGTAGTCATCCAACAGGTATGATGAAGAAGACAAATTACATTTAGGGCTATTCATGAATAAGGGTAATTCCATAGTTGCATGATCATAATGCCTATATACAGTTTCCCTAAATAGCCACATTTAAAAAAAAACAACATTTAGCAATATGAATTGTTATTATTCATGTAACTAAATTGTCTCGCTTTTCTATGAAAGAAATCGTTCCAAAATTTCTTGGGTCTTAAATTATATGTATTGAGGTCTTAAAAAGGTCTTAAAAAGCATTGAATTTGATTTTTAAAATGGTGCAGAGACCCTGAACATCACTGCTTCAATTGTCATTTTGAAGAATTGAACTAGGAGCTTTTAACCCTGAGGTCCTCGGACAAGTTCCTATTGGTTGTTCTAACCTCTACATTAAAAACAAGAGGTTCCTATTGGCTATTCTAAACTCTACGTTAAAAGCAAGAGGTTCCTATTGGCTTAGGCTGCTGGACCTCCCTCTATGATTTCCTTCAATGTTTCCTGCTTTGCTTACTTGCTTTTATCTTTGTTTGTATCTTCTCCTTCCTAAAGCACCTTGTCGCCGTTTTGAAATGTTTTATAGATTATTATTATAATACATTTTATTAATCTCTCTGTCTCTGTCAGCCTCTCTCCCATATCGTGGCTTTAAAGGCAAAACCCCTCAGAAAACACCCCACGTTGCCTCCATCTTCAAAAAAAGAGAAAAACGGTAACGTCACTCTTCTCGACAGCACAGTTTGACACGTCAGAGGCTCAACAAAATCAACCGACTGAGATTCCTGGGCGGCCGTAGATCTGATGACAGGCATGCGTCCTCGTTGTCAGATGCAGTGGGAGGTGAATAATCACATTAGGCCACGGGAGGCCTGGTGTACGCTGAGAGGCTTTACCAGTCACACATCTTAGACGCTAAACTAAAAGGCAACTGATACGCTTTAGTTACAGGATGATGATGTAGTTACAGGCACAACGTGGGTATTCAGTAATACCCAAGATACCCAGTAAGACTTCATCAGTGGAGGTTTAAGACGCTTTGATTTCCATCCCTCCTGCAACCTGAGGCCTGGACCAGCTACTGCTACTGTTGATGTAGCAACAGCGCCTCCTGGTGGACCCAGTGGTAACGACATGACATGATTTGAGAGGCGGGAGATGAGATGATGCAATCATCTCATGTCTAGTACCGTAATGTGCAATTGGAGTTACACATTATTTAACTAACTAATATGTTGCACCTTTTAAATGTCTTCTAATTTTCTTTTCGCCCACAAAGTTTTCTTTTCCTCTCTATTTCTTTTATTGTAATCTTGGTTGTGTTTTTATTCTATGTGTTTTTAATGGAAAGTGTTGTTGAGTACCTGGAAAAGCGTTATACAAATAAAATGTATTATTATTAATATAGCACCATAGTACACATTAACACGCATTCAGTGCAAGAAAACAGTGTTGGATGTACAGTATGGACAATGGACATATAGACGGACACTGTATTGATTAGATCTTTATTATAGGGTCTTCCAGTGCCCAGTCCTCTTTTAAGACACTATTACAGGAAACAGACCAGAGAACAGAAAGACAAGATCTTAAAAAGGTAAATAACAGATATACAACCTGCAGTAGACATCCAAACTGAGATCGACCAAAAGAAGCATTACTTCACTTATAGCACAAATCAGAAAACCCTGAACATGAATTGCAACCTGCCATCATCATTCAACCCAAAGACTTCTGGAGTCATTTGAAAGATTTTGCTGAGTAAATTGTGCCTCAGGTCGTCGTACAAAGGGCAGTAAACCACAAAATGGATTTAGTTCTCGGGCTCATCCAGTTTACATGATAGATGAGAGTATTTCCTCTCCTCTTCTGGAACGACCTGGTACCTGCACAAACTGACCTTAATTAGATTAAGGGTAACATGAGCCTTGGCATGGTAGTTTTCATCATGAAATCATGTTTTTTGAGCTGTAAACATATTTATATGACTTCTATATGGTGAGACATAAATTCAACATTGCAGGTATAATTCCATCAGGACGCTTTCAGGGACAAAACATGTATTTGTCTCTCCCTCTGATACTGAAGATTCAGGGGTAGTATGAGCTGAGTGGGCAGAAACTTAAATCATGTCTCCGCCCCCGACAGGAGATGGGCGGAGCCACTGAGTAGAGAAATCCTCCACCTCTTAGAGACCCTCCGTCACCAAAGTAGTGGTAGCAGTAGCAGTAATAGTAGTATCAGTATTATTATTACTATTATTATTATTATTATTATTATTATTAGTAGTAGTAGTAGTAGTAGTAGTACTAGTACTAGTAGTAGTATTATTATTATTATTATTATTATTATTATTATTATTATTATTATTATTAGTAGTAGTAGTAGTAGTACCACCCTCCAGTGTAATTCCTAGCTTGTGTTCCCAGTAGGTATTCCTCCGGTGACCAGGTGGGGGCAGCAGTGATCCGTGGATCTCAGGCCTCTTCACTGATTGATTCCTCTGGGGACCGTTTCCTCCGCGAGGCTGTTTGGATCCAGAAACCCCTGATGGATAAACCACCGTTCTCACCTGAAGCTGCTCAGTAATCTGGGCGATGTGTGTGGGGAAGGGGGGGGGGGGGGTGTTGAACAGCATCTTATTTATCAAAGGCTTCACATACACACACACACACACACACACACACACACACACACACACACACACACACACACACACACACACACACACACGTGTACATAGACATAGATGTGCACGTACACTTTAAAACACACACATAAACACACACACATACAGTAACAGATGTGCACACAAACAAACACACATACACACACAGACAGATGCACACACACACACCTTCCATTACATTACCAGACTAGACAACAAGCGATGAACAACGTCTCACTGGACTTCTGAAGGAAAGGACAGAAACTTTAAAGTCCTTGGAGGATGGGAGCCGTTTCATCTCTGACACCAGACGAACCCCTGATCTGTCGCTTCATGATCTATACAACCCGCTACGTTTGATTCACAGCCCGTCTCCGTATGCCGGTGAAACCTTTAAGGCGTATAAACGTGCCGATGCATTTTGGTATTTCACTTCAGGGAGGGTGTGCTGTCCAAAAGTACTTCATCTTCATGAGAAAAACTTCCCTGATTGCCGGGCAGGTCAGATCATTTTACGCTTAGAAATGATTGTTTCTCACGTCTCTCTTCATCAGACGTTTCACCCACTACGTCACGATTATTACAACCGATGCATTATTCAATAAAATTGTGATGGTAAGTAAATTATCTCACTAAGGAAAAGAACACCCCTAAAGGATTCTTGGACAAGTCCCATGTGGTAGAGGTTTGTGGAAGTACATTAACTCACAATTGAGGGGTTCCTCAGGGAACCTTCTGGGGTTCCCCTATGGTTGGAATCTGAGGAAGTCCTAAAAGTTCTTCGAAGTCCATTTTGTCACCCACAATTAAAGTGTGTAAAGTGTGTGTGTGTGTGTGTGTGAGAGAGGGGGGCGGGGGAGGGGGGTTATGGGGATTATCAGTCTTCTACCATTCGCCATATGCAAATCTCACCGCTGAATGATGCATCTCACCGCTGTCTTCAGGTATTATCAGGATTATGCTGATTGGCCCAAGGGAGGGTGCTGCAATTACAGGCCAAAACAAGGTGACATATTTGTTACTGATTGGCTGTGAGGGAGGCTTTATCATTTGTGGGGGACGACATAAAAAGGCAACAGTACATAGTGAAAACTCAACTGAACTGTATGAACAGGGATTCCCTGCAGGTGAGACCAAAGCGATCAAACACACTCAAACTTTTGATGAGAATGTGGGAAAAAAAGAAGTATTTTTTTTTCTTGCCCAGGTCTGATGTTGATTGTGCTGCTGCTAACTGTAGAAACTGTTGAGATAGCAGGTACAAGAAAAAGTGAGGATTAACCCATCAACATGACAGGCGTCCTGAGCGAGCGCTGGTCTCCACTTTGGGTCCTGGGGCTGGGTTTTAAACCTCTCTGATCTAGTTTCAAAGTAAAAGTCCCCTGGTATGTCCCCATCCAAGCCCTCTCTGATCTTGTTTCAAAATAAAGGTCCCCCAGGGGTAGCCGGTGGTCAAAGGCCTCTCTGATCTTATTTTAAAGTAAAAGTTCCCTTTCTGACCTCCCATGAGACCGGTACAACGCTTTGCTCTGCAGCTTGTCGCTTGTTGTGTCTTTCACTCTTTCTTACACTTTTTTCTACCTTGCTCTGTCACTCATTTTCTTCCTTTCTTTTTCTCTCTATCATCTCTTGTGCTTTCTCCTCCTCTCTTTCCCTCTCTTCCACTCTCTCTTGCATTCCCTCCCTGTCCCCTCCACTTCCACTCTTTTTCTTTCTTCCATCCCCTCTCTCTCTCTCTAACTCACTCCCACTCTCATTTTTTTTTCAACATCTCTCTAACTCCTCATCCTCTCCCTCTTCCTCCTCCATCTTCCCCTCCATTATCTTTTGTGCCTCAGCCACAGGAGGAGTAATGGACTGTAATGTACACTACACAATCATCTCCCCTGGGATTTTTTGCTGTCAAAGAAAAGCTTTTTTCTGGTGGAAGCGTCTGTGTGATACTGTGGGGAAATTGGAAAATGATCCTTTCAAAACTTTGGACATCACCTTCCACTTTGAACATCAACCGGAATGCGGCAAAATTTTGGGAAATTTGCTTTCCTCAGATACGGTTGAGGCCGCCGAGGCGATAACCGAATTCTGTCTGCCGAGGTTTTTTTGGGGTGCCTGCACATTCTCACGCCCACACACACACACACACACACACACACACACACACACACACACACACACACACACACACACACACACACACACACACACACACACACACACACACACACACACACACACACACACACACACACACACACACACGTTCCATATCATTGGACTGCAGAAGGTGTTAGTGATGTCTGGTTCATTCAGGCTGTTTAAACGTATTTGTGTCTTTTCCCCTTTTTCTTCTCTTTGTCCTCCCTCGCTTCCTCTCTTCCTATTTGTCTCTCATTCTCTATATTTATATATCTTACTGTGTCTATTTTGGTCTTTTATTTCTCTCTCACTCCAACCCTCCCATTCGCTCTATATTTTTCTTTGTTTCTTTCTTTCTCAACCTATCACTTTCTTTATTTCTTTCTGAATCTCAATTTCAATCTCACTCTTTTCTATTCTCTCTCTCATTCTCTCTTGATTACTCTATTTGTGTCTGTCTCTCTCTCTCTCTCTCTACCTCTGTTTTCTTTCTCTCATTTTCTTCCAATCTCTCTCTCCTGCTATCCATTTTCTGTTCTTCTCTCTCTTTCCCTGTCTGTTTGTTTCCCCCATTTTCACAAAGACTAATCAGAGGATCTGTAATCATTTTGCAGTGTGTGTGTGTGTGTGTGTGTGTGTGTGGATAGACACTATGCACATGCATGGACTTGGGAGGCGTCAGTTTGCTGAGCAGTGCAGAGATTTGATGAGCAACCTGACTGCCGCCCAGCACTGCAGGACAGGAAACACAATCAGAGGCTAAATACTAAATACTAACGGTGCAAGTCGATGGTTCAGTCGGTATATTCCAATCTAATGAAAATGTGTCTAATCTAACGTTAATGTTAGTAGGCTAGTACCACGCTAGTAAAGACTTCTATCATATCGGTGAACTAGTAGCGTTAACGTCAGTAGGCTAGTACCGCACACTAGTAAAGACTTCTATCTCGTAACGTGTCTAATCTAATTCCGACTTCAATGAAGTCCGAGTTCCGATTTACAATGGATTGCACCATAACAAAACAAGTCAATCAAAACTCGTAGTACAAAATACACCACACAATAAACACACACAATAAACAATGGCATATTCTTTCCAACTTAGAAATAAACTTCACTCTCGTTCATTCTACTTTTCCAACTCTGAAACACAGATTACATGTTGTGGACGGAGGGATTCTGTGACAACAGTATAAATGGACACGTCATTGTGTTTGTCATGTGACTAGGCTAGTTAAGGTTAGTTAAGGATGTGGTCATGGTGGAATAAGAAAAACCTTCTCTGAAAATAGAAACGTCACTCAGGTTTTTCTCATGAGTTGTGAATTAAAGTGGGGTTGTCAGAGAAGGTAAATGCATGCACCCCTCCACCCCCTCACTTTCAATGTCAAGCTGCTGTTTGTTCCCAGTCCTGTCTCCTCCTGCTTTATCCCTTTGTAGTGGAGAAACATATTTCATGCACGATATCTGCATGCACAAAATGTGATGAGACGAGGCACCAGCCCTCCGATAGCAATCACCGTCTCACACAGCACACAAAATACAGGTGGATCAATGAAACAACCCTCTACTATCAGCAGTACGCTTCTCTATGGAAGGTTTGTACGGGTGGGGGTGGGGGGGGGGGCAGCATCCTATCAGAGAAGACTGAAACTTGATGGTGGTGGACCTTCACAGCCACCATGTGTCCAATCATGTGCCACGGAGAACCAAGACTCTGTAGGCTTTCTGATTTCACTCATCAGTGAAAACACCCGTTGTAGTCTGATTAACTAACTAGTGAAATCAAATGAAGTGAGAGTAGTGATTGGGTGGGTGGAGGGAAAAGCTGCAGGTTCTCATCCCTCCATGACGCATAGTGGGACACCAGTGATGTAGAGTCTCCCCGCTGATCTACATGAACTCCCCACCTGCAGTGTGTTGAAAGGCAGTATGGAGTTGTCTACATCCTGCAGTGATGACAGCTGCAGCTCCTCCCCCCTCCTCCCCCGTCTGTCTCCTCAGCTGCTGTCCTCCTCCAGATTCTTACCTCCAAAAGATCACCGAGCTTGGTCAGCTCCACTTTAATTAAACCAGCCGACTGTAAAGCTGTCAGTGTTGCTGCAGAAACAAAATCTGTCCGCTTCATTTGAACAAAAGGAGAGAACAAAGCGTTGCGTTGGCTTTGACCTCTGCAGGGTGCCCAGGCCGGACTAGTCCAATTCTTCACCCTCAAGCGATTGTCTGCAAATGGTCTAAAACATGATTGGTAGTATTGCCTTGCGGGAAAGTGTCTCCATTTCCTTTTTCTGCTTGATTGCCACTGTTTACACCTCCATGCTAACATCTCATCATCAACGCACTGCACCACTGGCTTGGTGGAAGCTGCAGGTAGTGTACTCACTATATACACACACTTGTGTACACACTATTTGTATGCAGTGACTGTGGTGTTGTTGTAAGTATGGTGGCACCTTAACAGTCTAATAAAACAACAAAAACAGCTGACAGTCATCGTCCATTCTTCCAGCCCTCCTTGAGAGAGCTGAAGAGGCAAAGTCTCTCCAACTGCATTCTGGGTGGAGCAACAGTCTGGCGGTTTCTTGCCCAGCAGCCCCTGGTCCTCCTGCACTGGGAGGTACAGCACTGCAGCTCTGGGCCAGTAGTCTCTGCAATTCCCCTCTGAGACCTCTTGGGGGCTCCAGCACACACAGCATCGAGGCAACCAGGTTATTGGTTATTACAGTTTTTCCTCAATTGCTTAAACACAATTCCTGAAACACTAAACACATTCTCAAAACGGTCAGCACAAACCCCTCAACAGTAAAAGTGTTTACCACATCACTATGTTTCACCTGCAATAGGCCCTAAGGGTGGAGGGGTTTGCTTCATGACCAACAACAAGTGGTGCAACCCCAAGGACATTAAGACTCTTTCTCGTTCCTGCTCGTCGAACCTGGAACATCTGACTATCTCATGCCGTCCATTCTACCTTCCCCGGGAGTTCAGCTCGGTCATCACCACAGCCGTCTACATACCACCACAAGCGGACACCGACGTAGCACTATCGGACCTACATGATGTGTTATGTCGGCATCAGAACAAGCATCCCGACGCGGCTATGGTGGTGGCTGGGGACTTTAATAGGGCGAACCTAAAAAAAGTCATGCCGAACTTTCATCAGCACATTACGTGTGCTACCAGAGGGGAAAGAACGTTGGACCACTGCTATACGCCGTTCAAGAGAGGCTACAAGGCTGTCTCTCTCCCTCCGTTCGGCAAATCAGACCATGCCGCCATTTTCCTGCTACCGGAGTATAAACAAAGGATAGTACGGGAAGCGGTAGTGACGAGGGACGTAAAGCGGTGGTCTGACCAAACAGAGGCTGAGCTACAGGACGCTCTGCGTGACGTCGACTGGGACATGTTCCAATCCAGTTCCAGGGACGTCAGCGAGTTTACGGAAGTAGTAACGAGTTTCATAGCAACGCTAGTGGACACCATCGTCCCTACGGTAAAAATTAGGTCCTTTCCTAACCAAAAACCGTGGGTTGATAAATCCATCCGCGACGCTTTGAACGCCCGCACTGCTGCCTATAACTCCGGTCTTGTATCCGGCAACATGGACGAGCACAAGGCAGCGTCCTATGGACTGAGAAGGGCGGTGAAGGAGGCCAAGAGGAGGTATAGGGACAGAGTGGAGTCGCAGATGGAGCAGCGCGACACCAGACGCCTATGGCAGGGGCTACGGACTATAACGGACTACCAGGGCAGACCCCCCGCAATTGTGAGTGCCGACGCATCCCTAGCGGAGGACCTGAACTCATTCTATGCACGGTTTGAGGCTAGCAACAACAGCGCTAGCTCGCCGGCTAACAACATCACTGTTAGCGCAGCCGAAGTGAGTTCTACCGCTGGGGATGAACACACACTCTCTGTGACCGAGCACAGTGTGAGGAGGGCTCTGATGAGGGTGAACACCAGGAAAGCTGCTGGTCCGGATGGCATATCTGGGCGAGTACTGAAGACCTGTGCTAATCAGCTAGCTCCAGTGTTCACCACTATATTCAACATCTCCCTGGCTGAGTCTGTGGTCCCCGCCTGCTTCAAGAGATCCACTATTGTCCCTGTGCCCAAGAATGCTTCTCCAGCATGCTTGAATGACTACCGACCGGTGGCCCTCACCTCGGTGGTCATGAAATGCTTCGAGAGGCTGATAAAGGACTACATCTGCACCTTCCTCCCTTGCTCCATGGACCCGCTGCAGTTTGCTTATCGTCCCAACAGATCCACGGATGATGCTGTCTCCCAGGTACTGCACACCACACTCTCTCATCTGGACAGCCGGAAGGGGGGCTATGTGAGACTGCTGTTCATTGACTATAGTTCAGCTTTCAATACCATAGTCCCCACCAGACTGGCTGGCAAGTTGATGGAGCTGGGACTGAACACCCCCCTGTGTGCCTGGATCCTGGACTTCCTGACCGCCAGGCCCCAGGTGGTCAGGGTGGGTAGACACACCTCCAACCCCCTCACCCTGAACACAGGATCCCCCCAGGGTTGCGTCCTCAGCCCCCTACTGTACTCCCTGTACACACATGACTGTGTGGCCAGGTTCAGCTCCAACACCATCATTAAGTTTGCGGATGACACAGTGGTGGTGGGCCTGATCTCCGACAACGACGAGAAGGCCTACCTGGAGGAAGTTGCTGATCTGTCACTCTGGTGCCAGGACAACAGCCTCCGCCTGAATGTCACCAAAACTAAGGAGCTGATTGTGGACTTTAGGAGGACACAACAACAGAGGACGTACTCACCACTGGGGATTAATGGGAATACTGTGGAGAGGGTGAGCAGGTATAAATACCTGGGAGTCAACATCACCGAAGATCTCACATGGTCCACACACACTGACACTCTGGTGAGAAAGGCGAGGCAGCGCCTTTACCACCTCAGGCAACTGAGGAAATTTAAAGTCTCCCGGAGGATCCTTCAATCCTTCTACTCTGGAGCTGTAGAGAGCATCCTGACAGGAAGCATCACTGCCTGGTTTGGCAGCAGCTCCGCTCAGGACAGGAAGGCTCTGCAGAGAGTAGTGCGTTCGGCTGAACGCACTATTGGAACTACACTCCCCACCCTGCAGGACTTGTACACCAGGAGGTGCAGAACCAGAGCCTGCAGGATCATGAAGGATCCTCACCACCCCAACAACGGACTGTTTCAGCTGCTGCGGTCAGGCAAGCGCCTCCGTAGTCACGCTGCCAAAACAGAGAGACTGAGACGGAGTTTCTTTCCTCAGGCCATCAGGACTGTGAACTCCGACCTCACCAGGGCCCCCACCAAGACACACACACTGCCCCTCTTATGCACACACACACTTAGGTAAAGACTACACATAATTTATAATATACATACAATTTTCCCTTTTTTTACTATATTTTTTTATAAAGTGCTCTTATTGTAAATATTGTGTTGTTTTTTTATATAGAGCTCTTAAAAACTGTGACATTGTAAATATTGTGTTGGTTATTGTAAATAGTGTGAACCTGTTATTTTGCACATTTCTGCTGAGCATTGCCACTTTGCATTTCACTACACACCTCGTGTGTGTATGTGACAATTAAACTTCTTGAAACTTGACAACAACACAACAACACAGCTTGTGGTCAAAGTAACATTCTTTCAATCAATCATTACACAATGGACAACAAAATACAGCTGTCAATATGAACCGGTTCAACCTTAATTTGTTTTCTCCAAAGATGATTTCACTAGAGATAACAAACCCCGCTGCACTCTGCACCTTTTACACCTTTGAGATGCCCTGTTGAAATACTGTAAAAAAAGAAAGTTTTCTTCATTCATTTTATTCTTGTGTGCAGGTGGTTGACATGTAAGACGTACAGTAAGCACCTAGACCAGACCAATTCGGACATGCATTATGGTACAGCTTTTCTTTCTTCCAAAGAACCAATAAAGAATTTCACCCAAAATCAGAAATACTCAGAAACAAACATTTGTATTGTACTGCATCAGATTTTTCCATGTCATTCTTTTTTCCATACTTTTCAAACTCAGAAAAGCTGAATACTGTAAATAAAAATAAAATAAACATCAAAGCAACCAAAGGAAAGAGTTGAAATAAAACACATTTAGTCCATTCCTTCCTGACGATTAGGCCACAGGTTCCATCGAGGGAAAAACCTGTCAGGGATGGATACGCCATGCAAGGAGGTTTAGTCTGTGGACCACCACACACTGGGACTTACCTATTCTCATTCTGAAAAGGTCTGACAATAGATGCCACAGTGCCCCGACTCAGATGGACCCTTTGTCCAGCCTCTCTGAAGGACAAGACATGATTGATGACATGGTCAATAATTGTTGCCCGAATTTCATTTGAAACTTGAGCTGTATTTTCTCCTCCACCATGCATGTGAACTCCTCTTCCTCGAGCCTCTTACTCTCCTTACGTACCTTTGGCCTCTTTGATCCATGCTTGCAAGCAGCAACACAGAGGTGGGCTGATTGCTGATTGAAGAGTTTCACACAGCTGCATTAGAGATTCACAATCAGCTGTGAAAGGATGTTTTCTATTTAAGTTAATCCAATAGAGTTTTGGGTTTTTCTACGAGATCTGTGTTAACTGTTTTGAAAAAGGGGGTGAAAAATGTGTGAAACCAATGAAAAAGTGTTAACACATTTGCAAGAGAAGACTTCTGCTGTGCTAAGAAGGTGATGATGAAGATCAAGTGGATCCCAGTTTCATCAAACTGGGACCGCTTAGGCAGGGGGAATTGGCCACACAAAATTGGGAGAAAAGGGGGAAAATTTAAAAAAGAGTGATACGGTCTATTGTGGTCTATTCTGCATTGATTATCTTCTATCACAGCACTCTGAATTTCTCTCAGTGTAATGACATTATTTGCCCTCACCATGTTGACCATTTCATTTTCCTGTTCAGTCGTGTTGTGAAAACATTTCTTCTTCCTCCAGCATGGGGTAGTGCTTCAGTTCTAGAAACAATACAGTAAGAATTGATGAACAAATCCAATATAATCTAAATCACCGTAGCTGAGGAAGCCCTCAGGGACAATCACAAACTACCAATTAAGCCCTGGACTCCACCTTGGCTTCTGGCCTCAAAGCTAACAGGGTACTAACGGGGTAATCCTCAGGTCGGCTTGCCAACGATGGTCCAGCTTATCTCCTTAGCTCCTTTTCCTTCCCGCGACTGAAACACAAACACACATTTAAAGGTTCTGGCTGTAATTGGCCTTAATTGGCTGCAGCCGGAGCTCCCTGTGCCGGTGACCCCTCTCTGGATAAACCCACCCAACAGGCCCACCCATGACGTGAGAACCTCCTCAAACCAAAAGGAAATACAAAATGGTCCAGCAGGGTCAACACAGATCCCTCGCATCACACATGAGGAAAACACCGGTCATGTTGCATCTCTGCAGTGTGATTATGGATGAGAACATGAAGGTAATCCTCAAGACTGTGAGCCAAGACCTTGGAGAGGAGAGAGAGGAGAAAAGAGAGGAGAGGGAGGGAGGCAGAGGGATGGAGATTGAGCCAAAGAGAGAGGACAGTGAGGGGGGGAGAGTGAGAAAAAAGGGGGGAGGGAGGGAGAGTTGTGATAAACAATAGAGAGACAAACAAGAGTAAACTTGTGATAAATAAAAGGAGAATAAGATAGATGACAGAGGCAGATAAATGAGAGATAAATTGAATGATAAAGGAAGAGAGAGAGAGAGAGAGAGAGAGAGAGAGAGAGAGAGAGAGAGAGAGAGAGAGAGAGAGAGAGAGAGAGAGAGAGAGAGAGAGAGAGAGAGAGAGAGAGAGCAGAGCCAGGGCCATCTAATCAGCAGTAATGCCATTTGACCCGTTCAGCAGTTTGATTAAGGACCGTTTGCAGAAGCAATCAAAGAAAAGCAACAGACTGGATGTTCCTCCATAACTCTCCCGCCTTTCACTCCAGTGATGGATGGTTCAACATCGAGATGCTTTTATCTGAAAGCACCTTCGGGTAGCAGCAGACATTCGAGGGGTCTTTCCCCAGTAGGAATTGAACCCCTCACCCTGGCAGCGCTGGCACCTCTACCCATCGTCCTGTTCAACCACTGGAAAGACACTCAGAGTTTCAACGTACTGAAACACATATTAAGTCACGTCAACAAAACACAAGATTCAAGTTGACTGAAAAAGTACAAAATAGCTCAATAGTTCTAATGTCGTAAAACTGAGTGAACCTGAGTAATAAGTTCAGTCAGCAAATATTTCGTCATGTTGACTAGTGACTAGTGTTGACTAGTGACTAGTGTTGACTCGTGTTTATTAGTTGAATCCACTGGTTGCAAACTACATTCCAGTTATTTACTTACTATATTTAGTGTCTTTAGTTGTTCATGATAACATTATTACACTGATGCAAGAACAAGCAGTAGATACTGATACTACTACTACTACTACTACTACTATACTACTACTACTACTACTACTACTATTACTACTACTACTACTACTACTACTATTACTACTACTACTACTACTACTACTACTACTAACAACAAGTAGAGAGAGAGAGAGAAATAAGGCTAAAAGGGCCGACAATAAGACAGTTAAAAGTACCATCTTACTACTCACCATGTCTACTCATTCTGATCTATGATTCATCTGAAGTATCTCCATCCTGTATCCGTGTCCCAGCAAGAAGACGGACGGGTTTCTGGAGAGTTAACTCAAACACAGTGCATGCTGGGAAGGATGCCAATAAGCTAACAGTGTTTCGTAATAAACTTCATATGATCAGTTTAGTGACCGCTTGGTGAGATGTTCTATAATAACTACATGATAACGTCGATACATTCAGTTAATGATTGAAGATCAGTTAATGAGTTTTAAATCCTCCTGGCTTGACTGTACAAAATATTATGCTGCATTCAGGTCACATGGGAAAGATGGTAGAAATTAGCTTCCTATGTGAAAATACCGTTCACCAGGTTTCAGATGGTAAATAATACCTCTCTGACTTCCTGGATTCTGACACCTACAAGGAAATGCCGGCAGTGACAGATTTACTATAAATCAATCAAACAGTTTTCACTACATGAGTCCTTTTGTGATAAAATGCCACGGCAGGTCAGAACTTCTTGCTGGATTTTTCTTTTATGGTTGACGTTGCTTGGTTTGCTGTAAGACATGAACTCAAATGCATCACTCACTACGTGTACGTGTGTTAAGTATAAAAAATGAATCTCCAAACTTTAATAACGGTGTTTTGTCGACTTCAAACAACTTTGAACGTAGACTCTCTCTGAAACAGACGGATCTGCCAAATTGAGGTGAAAACTACCATCAATTATTGAGTCGTCCTGCTCAAATCCATTTTGCTCCTGAAGGGGAGATGAAAAGGAGCAGACAGGTTAAAGAGGCGTTTTTTAAGCCTCGGAACAACCGAGACATGGACGGCGCACAAGTCAAATATAGGAAGGTGGCTCTGAAGATGCTGAAATTCATGAGCAAATTAGAAGAGCGCTGCAAGGGATTTCTGAAAAACAAAAACAAAGACGGTGCGGAAATTAATCAGGGAGGGAAGTTGGCTGTGCTTCACTTCTCGGGGTAAAACAGTGGCATCTGGTGTCTGGTGGTGGCTGACTGGACACCAGGAGGGGGTCCGGATGTGGTGGATGCTCGGTGTCTGACCTTTCAGAAGGTGTTTATTGTCTTGATGGTAAATGGAGGATTCTTCAAAGGTTCTTTGGGTAGGGTAGCGGTTTCTATATAATAACTATAAAGAACCCTAAAGAATAAGGAACCCAGTCTGGTTGCTGAAAGGTTCTTTTAATATTCTGCTGATTTGGACATTTCTTAAGGAATCCAGCACCAAAAATGGTTCTAGCCTAAAGAACCATTTCCTGGTACCAAGACTGTTAAGCACTGAAACTAATAATACTATGAGAAAGATGGAGGCACACTGGGTAGAGCATTAAAGGACAAATCCACCCTTAACACCTTAACACTGTATTGTTCTTCTTCCTGTGGATAACTGGCCAATCGTAGACGACGTGACGTCACGTTGAGATGTTTCCAGTTTGATATCAGAAAATGTTTCATGATCTAAACATCAACAGTAACCATCAGGTTTTGGTGTCAGCCAATCAGAATCAAAGAGCAAGGGCTTCTTTCTAGACCGACGATCAACAATCATACAGGAGAAATCCATCAGAGGAGAGAGAGAGACCAATTCCTCCACCGACAGTAGATAGACCAGAATGCAATGCAGTAGCGAGATAGACCAGAATGCAATGCAGCCACAAGACATGTTGTGTTTTGAGTAAGGGGGTCTTGCTTTTTCTCTCCTGTAAAAACTTGCTCTCTTACTGTACTATCAATATTTCTCCCTCAGTCTATAACCCGCTGCTGTAATGCAACAAGTTCAACAACGTTCTGTGGAGGTTGTCGAAAGGCATTCTGGGAAATACGGGAAATCACTAACTGAAGTAGAAGTGGGCGAAGCAGATTGAGGGGAAAGAGTAAAACCAGATACGGTAGAAGAACGAGTGTGTGTGTGATTGAGGTCGAGAACGTGCTTTGTATTACTGAGCGTGTGTGTGTGTGTGTGTGTGTGTGTGTGTGTGTGTGTGTGTGTTCAAAAAAAGGATGAAGAGATAGAGAATGAGTGTGTTGCGGTGACTTCTTGCTATTCAAGCTCTGTTTAGCCTCAACCTCAACGTCACCTTCAGGACTGTTTTCTGCCGGTTAGCCAGGAAGCTGCCGAGCAGGGACTGAATGACAACACTGTAAAAGTTTTGTCTCTTTCTCTGCATCTTTAAACGCTCAACCTTTAACTCGTTGAAGGATAACGGGCTTCGGGTGTCACGTTGACGTCGAGAGGAAATCTGCAGCCGAATCTGCAGGAGATTCTTGTGTTCTTGACGTTTCGCGTTCTGAGGGAAGTCAGAAGTGAACTAAGAACAAAATGAATTGGATTTGAAACCCGTCAGCAGTTTAACATTTGAATGAAGGCTTATGAATGTTGAAGCGCAGAGAGAGAAGCAGGCAAGGCACTTTATTTGTATGGCACATTTCATACAACAAGTCATCCAAAGGGCTTTAAAGATGAGTGAAAACAAGACGGAATAGAAAAGAAGGTGCAGAAAAAACATGAAAAGAAAAAAGAAAAAGGATACAGAGATTTAAAATAGCACTAAAGTTGCAGTGTAATAAAATAGTAAAAGTAAAATTATTCCCTGAAACACATATTTCAACACGTCTACCACTGAGCACAGGGGGCGTCTCAGTGGTAGAGCAGGTTGTCCACTGATCACCAGGTTGCCGGTTCGATCCCCAGCTCCTCCTGTCCACGTGTCGACGTGTCCTTGGGCAAGACACTGAACCGATGGTCAGGCCAGCACCTTGCACGGTAGCCCACTGCCATCGGTGTGTGAATGGGTGAATGAGAGGCAAAATAAAAGCCCCTTGGATAAAAGCGCTATATAAATGCAGCCATTTACATCTAAATACAAATTCAGATTCACCATTAAACCATTTACTCAGAAAACTGCATTTTTACCTCTAGTGGTAAAGCCACGTAGAAACCACAGGAGAGAGAAAGAGACAAAAGGAAAGAAAGGAGAGGTAAAGAAAAGCACAGAGGGCCGATCTTTACCATCGATCTGCCTCTTCACCCCTTTCACTGGGCCACATGCCCCGGTATCGATCTGCTGCGCCCCGGTGAAATCTCACCTTGGACTTTTAACAAGCTCCTATATTTGGCAGTGGATTCATTTAGATTCATAATAACGGGAAAAGAGTGGATTTCTTTCTAATCCACGATGTCAAAGCAACGCAGTTTGACCCCAAATACAAGCTGAGGCGGCACACAAAGCATGAATGATTATATGAATTTGGGGAGGCTTTAGTTGATCAGATTCAGTTTTTTGGATGTAGCACCAGAGAAAGAGGAGCAGACTGCAGGAGAGAGAGGAGAGAGACAGGAGAGAGAGAGGAGAGAGACAGGAGAGAGAGGAGAGAGAGAGGAGAGACAGGAGAGAGAGAGGAGAGAGACAGGAGAGAGACAATAGAGACAGGAGAGAGAGGAGAGAGAGAGAAGAGAGACAGGAGAGAGAGAGGAGAGAGACAGGAGAGAGAGGAGAGAGAGAGGAGAGACAGGAGAGAGAGGAGAGAGACAGGAGAGAGACAGGAGAGAGAGGAGAGAGAGAGGAGACTCTCAAACTGTTGGGGGATACTTTGTTTACTTTTAGATGATATATTATATATAGACTTTATTTTAAATGGTTGACTCAAGTCATGAAATGATTGTTTGTTTGAAATGTTCTTTGTTCTGAAATTGTTTTTATTAATTATTACTATTGTGGAATGCAAATGTAAAATAGTTTAATGACTCGAGTCGGTTTGTTGTTCTTCTTGTTGTTGTGCAGGCTGTGACCTTCATGCCTAGAAAACATGTTGAGAATGTTCATCATGTATGTTGAAATAAATATTTTCGTAAAGATTAATATCTACATGTGGCAAGGTGCCACATAACCGGGGTCCGTGACAGACAGAGACATAGGCAGGGGAGAGTTAATTGGCCAGCAGGGCCGTTTTATTGTCTGCACAATCCACACACAATACCAACGGCCCGGGTCTTGACGGCAGCGCGCCGTCGGCGCCGTCTCCCTCCGCCGGCGGCCTCCTTCGGTCCCGGTGGGCCAGCCGCGGAGCCCCAAGGCTGCCCCAGCCTGCCAGGCTTCCAGGGGCATCCTGCCCCAACCCCGACTGGTCAGCCCTTGCAGGTGGCTCCCGACTGCGTCCTCCGTGGACCTGCTGGACGCCGCGGCAGGAGACGGCCCGCTCCCGCTCCGTCTCTCCCGCTGGTGCTGGCCCCATCTCTCCACTCCCCACACAGACAGCCGACTGGATTCCCCCTCCACGTCGGCTCCTCGGTCACGTGCCAGTCTCTCACCCTGGCGCGCGCACCCACTCACACATTCACACACACGTTAAAAAGGCCCCAGCTGCAATCAGTCCCAACTGGCTGCAGCTGGAACCGGATCCAGGAAAGAAGCAGTCCACTAACTCACCTCTCTCCTGGATCCAATTAAGCCTCCCCCACCCTCCCTCCAGTCCGCCACACTACATTTTTACCTTTAGCAGTAGTCGTTGTTTCAGTGTCAGCAGCAGCAGTACGGCTACGTTGTACAGCACAGTTCCTAGGGGGGGCGCTGTGCCCCAGCAGGGCTCCACGTCTAGCAGCGCCTGCCTTTCCCTGCAGGCTCTGTGCCACCATGTGTTTATATCCACCCTATGAAGAGAACGAATTCCCTCACCCCTCTCTCTTTCTCCCCCCCCCGCCTCAGAGGCCCTTTGTCTGCATCCATCGCCGTGACTTTATTTTCTCCACTAAGCCGAAGTGTTAAATAAATGATCAGCTGTCGACGCCGGGCGGCCCCCCCCACTGCCGGGCTAGCCTCCACTCCCCCAGACTGACACATCAAACACTGTTTACTGGGTCAGATTGACTTGAGCTTTTTATCGATTAGCCACTTAAGGGGCTGCGCTTCCCAAATGAGCCCGTGGTCGACTGGGTCGCACAAAGGAGATAATGAGCAGATTAATGAGTATTGATTTGGGGCTGCTCCCGTTGGGGGGGGGGCTTCGGTTTGATTAGCCCTGTTTGTTTTGCTCCCCATCAAGTCAATGTGCAAATGCCGCGAGCACGTTCATTAGCAGACAGGATGAGCAGCATCTGTTAGCTGTCACTTCTCCTGCCAGACAGACAGAAATGTGTGTTTTGTATGTTTCCCCTCTTGGTTGGAGCTGTCAGACGGCTGGAGGAGGTGAAGCTCCACCCTCAGATACTCACACTGTCATATACAATCAATCTGTGCTGTGGAGTTATTTTGTGATGTAATTTACCTTTTTGTTGTTGCCACTTCCCCTCAGCCTGCCTTGTCTCCTACTCCAGTTAGTGATCTCTGAACATTTCCCAGAATGCCCTTTGGCAACCCCCCAGAGAACGGATGTGAACTTGTTGCTGCTGCTGCATTCATGTCGTGTTGGGCGAAGTGGAAAGACGGGTCACGCTGAGAATCACACACTTCACATTACATCTGAGGCTATATCCTGCTGACTCCTGACGTGTCACTGATGCCGCGACCTCGAATCCCGCGGGAACGCCGGCCGTCCGACGTGAACGGATGTGAAAAAAATAAAGGACAAAAACACAAAAAGAGAATTTAGGCAAAGCCGTGGAAAAATAGATGACAAGCCGAACGCACGCAGCTCTGAAACAGCGGTGAGCGAGCTAGCGCCTCGGCTATTTCTTCACCAGCTCCACCCCAACAAACCACTAAGAAACAGTTTCCTGTCGCTGCCACTTGGGGGCGCCAACGACTAAACTACATAGTGCAGCTTTAATATAACTTTAATGTTATTATTACACTTCCTAAACTGAGTGTGTATGTGTGTGTGATTGATTGAACGTGTGGATGCATGTGAGAAATAATGTGTGTGTGTGTGTGTGTGTGTATGTGTGTGTGTGTGTGTGTGTGTGTGACATTTATTCCCCTGGATCCGAAGACAGTCATGAATGATTGGATGTGATTGTGTGTAATTAAAAATCTCCGTCTGGCTCGCTGCATTTTTGGCTCGCTGTTTGTTTCGTTTGTGCCACGTCAGAAAACGGACACAGTGAAATCTCCAACAGGTCGAACCTACAGACAACACAGCGTCGGCCATCGCCTGGCTTCCTTCACATACTGATGTACAGGAAGGGTTCATATTGGGTTAGCCTCCTGCAGCTCAAACCTGCTGTACAGGGACTGGGAGGACCAGAACTACAACATGAGCTGAAAGGTAAAAGTGATGTTCAACTTTCAAAGAGACAAACTGAGCAGGAGTAATGAATGAAAACAGTGCAGGGTGTTATACCTGTTGGATAGTTTATTTTTCCCCGAGCCGCGTGGCGTTCAGGTACTCCGTTTTCCGTGGCCATACTGGAGATGCGTGTATTTTCACCAGTGAAAGAAAACCACTCGGCTGGTGCGACTGACATGTCATCACATCCTGAAACCCCATCGGTGCAGCTGCAAGTCGCTTCAAGTTAAACTCGGCAAATAAATGTAAGAAATTGTAAGTGGCTTGTGCTTTTACACACTTTAACACACACACACACACACACACACACACACACACACACAGCTTCTACACACACTAACACACCGAGGAAGGTCATCACCTGCTGAGAATACACATCATGTTGGAGTTAAGGTGGACCGGCTGGCTCTCTGCAGGACGTTGGCTGACACACACACACACACACACACACACACACACACACACACACACACACACACACAGGTGGTAAATATTTCACCAGACAGCACCACCTGAAGCTCCTGACTGCTGTTTTGGTGCTCATCTTCCTGTCCATCTATTATTCTGTCTGTCTGTCTGTCACTTCCTTGCCTCCTTCACTGCTTCCTTTCTTTCTCTCGCTTTCACTCATTCTAATGGACTCGCTCTCTCTCTCCCCTTCTGTCTTTACCTCTCTCTCCCATCACTAACTCCCCAGTGCTTTCTCACTCCTATTTCCCTCTCTCTCTCTTACTCTTTCTCCCTCTCTCTCTCTCATCTCTCAAAGTTTTCATTCACTCCTACAGTTTATTTTCTTGTGTGGAAAAACTTTACTTTTAGTTTTTTCTTTTAGCTGCATTTTAGTATCTGGTTGGTTCAGGTTCTCACGGACCAATCACAAGCCAGCCAGAAGTCCCATGACTCCCCAGCAGCTGGTTGATTGGTTGAGTTTTGGTAACCTGTCATCCCACCAGGTTAGAGAGTCCAAACCAACCTGGTTCCAGTCTGTAACTTGATCTACCATGATGGATCCAGACTGACCAAGCCTCATTCTACCCATAATGCCTTGCGTTTTGGGGTGGTTTCCTCTAGCTGGTTCGGTTCTCCCCCCCTCCCTCTTTTGGTGAGACAATCTCTCCATACAAGAAACAACATCACATATCAGTACTAAGTTTTAACCATCTTCAAACTGGGTGAAAGGTGGATGAGGACCGCTTGTGTTCATGATGTCATTTCCCCGGTCAGCTGTGTGAAGAGGCTTCATTCAGTCACTCATTTCCCACTGAGCACAATAAATACATTAGTCCATGTGTTGAGGAGTTGAGTCCAAGACCCGTCGTCGCTTCGTTTCAGCCTAGAAACCATTTAGAGATGGTGATGGTGACAAAACGACGACAGCCTGGCCTCCCCGGGTTGCCAGGTCTGTCTGTCGGCCTGGCCAAAGATCAAACCCTCTCTCTGTTCATCCTCCCTTTTAAATCCTCTCCAACTCCACCAGCTCTCTCCATGTCGTCTCAGTGTGGTGGACTTGGTGGCAGCGCGCCAGCTGACAGGGCCGAGGACTAGAGGAAGTCTGGGTCTAGAGACAACTTGGAGCTGAGAGAGAAAGTTATCGCTCGGGTGAGAGAGGAAGATGGAGATGACACCTAGAGAGAGAGAGGCATCAGCTTTATACACAGTGGTTAGATAGAGATGATGGAGACACAGGGCTCTATTGTCATGATGCTATTTTGGTGATTTGACTGTGTGTAGGTGGGAGGAGGGGCACAGCGGGGGGGCTTACCAACCCGTTCTGCAGATGATATGTTGTCTTTGATATAGACCAGCACCCCCATGAACTGGTACGACGCCAGAATCAAGTCCCTGTGACTGCCACGGGAATAGACCCCACATGACATGGACTAGGGTTTGACTAGTCCATGTCCCCCTAATGGTAGGGAAACTCTTGGGCCTTTAAATGAACAATTCATTCACAGAAAACATTATTGAAAAGATAAATGATTAATAAAATGTGCAAAGAAAATAAACTTTCATTGCAGGTTTTCCAGACCAGGAGGACCTCCATCGTATCAGAGACCGAGACCGAGGCCGATATCTGATATTTAATAAAAGGCTCATATATTGGTCTTTCCCTGCCGTGGACCCGATGAGAACGAGGCTCTCAAACTGAGTTACTAAACATCTCAGACAGCACCTGAAATGAAACGTACTGAAAGCATGTTTAACACACAACTGTCATCATACACTTGACAGACCGAGATCCTCACACAGTTGGGCTGCATGATAGCACCAAATAATCTGATTCTCTCTGCTGTGTGATATGAATTGTTGTGCAGGTGGACACAGCTTGTTAGTTTTGTCTTTCAGCTCTTGAAAGAATACAAATGGAGGGTGAAATGAGATGCCAGTGCTTCGGTTTGAATGCGATGAAGGATTTTCTCCAAACTGCAGCTTGATTTGTAGTCCGGAGATCCTCCAGAACAGCAGAACAGCGTTTAGCTGTCTGGAACAGCTCTCTGAGAAGACTGCTGCCTCCTGGGATCCACAAAGTGTATGATAAAATAATGCAACGTTGATATCTCTTCAGTTTGTTCTGCAGCCCAAACTGAGAACAAAAGCAGTCTAACTAATGGAAGAACAATACAGAACAAAACAGGCAGCAACTCTCAGACACCACAAACAAAGTGTGTCTATACGTAGGTGTCTTTGTGTGTGTCCATAACTGTCTGAGTACACATCATGTCCTGGGTTATTAGTGAAGACGAATCAGAGTCTGAGAAATAACACTGACATGATGGAAGCTGATTAAAAAGAACAGCCCGGCGCTGACCACTTCAGCTCTGGCATTTTTTCCTGTTGGCAGGAAAGACGAGGAACAGGCAGCGAGTGATTGAGGGGTGGAGCAGGATGACGCCAGGGCCGAACGCAGAGCCACTATGGAGGGGTGGAGCCGAGGAGAACACCATCAGTGGGCCTGCTCATGTAATGGCGTCTAGTCGGGAGTTGCCATCGGTCCTCCCACTGGCAGGCTGCCAAACTTCCCACTCTGAATCGGTGGCAAAAAAACAGCCAACAAGATAAACAGAAAGCCTCAATCGGACCGGTAAACGCTCCATGTACGTCTCCTCATCTCTTGACTTCACAGGGGACGGAGGGCAGTACGAACCCTGATGAAGGCAGGAGGTCAACGTTAGATGTTAAATTTAGCGTTCATTTTTAAAATACATATCCAATATGTCATATAATAACCCAATAAGATTGATCTCCCCAGTGGTGCCACGTTGAGGACCCGGGCTCCGATACACCCCAGAACCCTCCGGTCTGCGGCGCTGTGCTGGCGGTAGGAGTGCTGTGGCATCCTGGGAAAGAGGGAAAGATGAAGAGGCAAAGTGAAATGAAAGAGAATAATATCATCAGATCTGACACACACACACACCCACACCCACACACACACACACATCAAGGACTTCCATCTGACTGTCAAACGTCTTTATCCGTCCGTCCATCAGTCTGTCAGTCTCTTTGTTCAGACTCATCAAAGTTTGAAATGAGCACAATGTCGTGAAAATGCAAATAACGTACTTCATACACAAAAACTGAAATTCATTTTCCGTCACGAGAGGATTTTATTGGACGAGACACAACGAGACACAAGCAGTTTGACATTGACAGTAAGGGTGTGGAGGTCGGGGGGGCGGATACGTTTACCTTCAACACCGACGATCCAGATTCAATTCTCAATGACGCCGTGGAGTTTTTAGTTTCAGGGAAGGTTTATTTAACCACGACCAACCTTACCGTAACCGGTAACCAAACAGTTTTATCACCTAACCTTACACCAGTAGTGAGTTAGTGTTTCACATCCCTTCTGTAAAGGTGGGAGTCAGGTCAGGTCAGTCGATCGATCAGACAAGTAACCTCTAACTCCAAGTCTCTACAGCCATTACACGACCCTAGTACAGTTATGATATATCGAGGTAAATACTCTACATGTAGGAGCTTTAAGTTTTAGCCGGCTGAAAAGAAGTAGAACTTTTGGACCAAAAAGTTCAGAACAAGGAAAGAAGAGGAAGCGGTGGTATGGGTTCTTTCGATGTTTTCGTTGCCTTTTGTCTTTTTCTCGCTCTGAGAGCTCCCCTTGTCGGCGATTGGTCCAAATGCCGTTGGGTCATGGCAGGGGGCGGAGCTCAACCTCCTCTTCCGCTTCATTCACTGTACTGGGAGCAGCAAACTGTTAGCAGCAATTTAGCAGGACTTTATCGGAACAAACCGTCTCCTTCTGGTTTTCCATTTTTAAAAACACCAACGTCACTGCCAACTCCTCCTGCTGTCGCATTCGTGCGTCTTTCACCGCCGCCATTGTTGTTTTGCTTTGTTTCTGTTTCCGGCAACTCGCTCTGGAATTAGGTGCCACTGAATCACTCTGCGCCCCCTAGTGGTGAGGAATTAGATATAAAGACTCTTACTGAGTGTACTGAACTGAACATGCCGTCTTAACCCTAACCCTGACCACATTGGATAGTTTGTTGTTTTAGTTTGTGTTATTTAGCCAACTGATCTGTTGGCCTCTTCCTGACGAACACGTGACAATAATGCGTCTAATTCGTCTTTAGCTCATTTCATGCTGTTTGTTGTCTAGTGAGTGTTTGGCCTCTCATTCCTTCTCTCCATGTGTTGCTGTTTTGTTTTTCCCTTAATGCTTTGACGTCAAGTTAGTGGTGTTGATGGACCTGTCATCTTTGAGGACGTGTTACAGCGAATACACTCCCCTGTAGAGTTCCTTTATTGTCACGGCGTACCGCCCACCGGGAATCTGCACCGTTTAATACTGAATAATTGCATCTCTACCATTTACTCATGAAAGAAGAGGGAGTCGACAAAATTGAATGTGTGGTGTCTTCAATTAAATAAAACAGAATGATAACTGTTCCAGGATCAGTCACAATGTCTAACGATAAAATAGACATTGGGCAATATAGAGTCACAGTTACAGGTAGGGCTGTAGTGGAAGGTAGTTCACCCACCTTTTATTTGTGGAATAGTTTAGTTAGACTGCGTTTCCCATAACCCCTGTTGTTTCCTGCCATAAAGAGGTTCAGTTCCCTGGCAGGTGCAATGGTTTTCTTTTTCTCTTTCCTCTCCTTCCACCATCTGCCACTGAGAGAAACTCTGAAAGCTTTAGCTCCGTTTGCTCTGGATGAAGATCTGTGTCACTATATAGAGGTGGCTGAACTCTATTCCACAAGTCAAAAGGTGAAACTAAGGAAACTAAGTTTTGGTGGGTTTACCCTCCTATACATCCTGAACCCAGTAAGCAGGGGTAAGCCCATAGGAACGCAAAATCCAAGAGGAGATCTCATATTTCTCCACCTAACGGCATTTTCTCCAGTTTCTCAAACTCAACTCAAGAGAAACAACCACATATCAGCTCATGTTGATCTCACTCTGATCACAACAACAGATAGAGTCATTTAACTCTCTTGGATATGAAACCATGATCTCAAAGAAAACTCAACATGATGTTTTATGGCTCCTTCTTCTCCAACATCCTGCTGCATCTTCCTGTTTCCTCCACTAGGCCAACATGTAGTAGGAGCTGATCACCACTATATATGTCACATTGATCTCATAGTCTCAATAATAGATTCTCTCTATCGTCTCCTCCTTCCTCCTGAGGGGGTTTTAGGAGAAACATTTCAGATGAAGGCGAACACAAAATGATATCATGAAAATTGAGATGTTGTCTATTTCTTAAGAGATGAAGAAAAGACGGCTGAGCAAAAGAGTTTTCCCCCTGAGAGCTGGTCTCAACCGTTACACCATCTCTGGTCGCGAAGGGAGGCGTTTTTATCGAGTCTGTGTTGAATTGATTGATAAATGAGACGCTTGTTAGAGAACATCAAGAGCCAGCCTCCCCATCTCTCTCTCCTCTCCATCCCTTTGTTTTGTCAGGTTTCATGTCTTTCACAAGCACCCTCACTGCATCAGACTGAAACCTCACTCAAGCTATACATAAAATAATCCATCTGTGTGTCTCGACTAGACGTCATGAAAGCAGCCGAGGGCAACGTTCACAGTTCAGGTGTTTGATGCTGCCGGTCCGGCCTGGTTCTCCTTTCCCCTCTCCCATCACTTCCTGCCTCTATTTGTCTCTTGAAGCAGAAAAACAAGTCCTTTCCATTTCCTAACACTCCTCTCTCGTACATGGTCATTCTGGGGCCCCGGGGATGCTTTGTTCCATCTGTTGTCTGGGTGCTGTGACCCTCTGACCCTTCTAATGTCAGTGATCTAGGAATTGAAGTTTATTCCCCTATTGCTTCATTGTTTTAAAAGGTAAACAAAGTAAGATTTATTTTCTGTCTGCAAAAATATATCAAGTGGTTGATCAATACTAATAACACAATAATAACTTGTACAGGCACTTTCTGCCCATTTTCCCTTTATTTTAGTTATTAAAAACAAACAAAATAACAAGAGTTACTCTCAACACAGAAGAAGGCAGCAAATTAAAACCAGAATTGTGTAAAATTTAGTTTTAATTTCTGTTTCATTTTTCAGACGATAGCTGGTGGAAGCGTCTTGCTTTGGTTTGTGCGTTGATTGTGTTGTGATTGACAGGAGGCGGGTCCTAAAGAAACACCAACCAGTCTGGTTCAGGGTCTGGTTCAAGGTCTGGTTCAAGGTCTGGTTCAGGGTCTGGTTCAGGGTCTGGTTCAGGGTCTGGTACGGTACTGAGTTAACTCAAATGAAAGCTGAAGCTGGTGATGACGCCGTCCGGCAGCCTCCCGCCATCGTACCTCCAGAGGACTGCAGATTCTGCTCTTCAAGTCCCCTTGTCTCAATCGGCTCTTCACCTGGGGCAAGATGGCTGCCTGGCTGTTGTCTGCTGGGGAATGTAGTCCTTTCCCCCAGTCTGCCATAGTTTATTTCACGTATACCACCGCCTCTTATTCAGAGTGGTTAATCTGTACATGTCATGACGAAACCTGTCGATCCGTTAAGAACTTCATATTCTGGTCTTATGAACGGTTGGTCTGTGCGGTACACGATGTGATGACTCGGTTTAGGTTTTGTCTCTCTTACAGCCAATAAGAATGTGGCTTGTGTTAGAGGAAGTAACCAGGACAAAAAACAGTTATAACTAACTAACTATAACTATTTTTTCCCTCTAAAAACTTGTCAAGTACTTTGGGGCCTGTTGTAACTTGTGTATTAGTATTGACTCCAAGTATTGAGGTCAGAGTGGATTAACAGCAACCAACGATGTACCAGTTTTAAACACATAATTATTTTTTTTGGGGGGAAAAAACAATTTCATGACAACAAATCAAATGTTACGTAACCTCTGAGTTCTCCTGCATACATTACATGTGTAACTAAAGCGCCGTGCTTTATTTAGCTTTGTTTCCTCTTCGCCCTCCCGCGTCTGGCGGCGTGAGATAAAAGGCGTCATGTTGCATGCAGGAAGCAATCATCCTGGGGGGGGGGGTGTATCCGTTAATATTAGTGTTGGTTAAACTGTGGTAATGACGGATCAAACCGCGGCTTCGGGGGTTTTAATCTGTATAAGGTGGAGATGGAGGGGAAAGAGGAAGAGGAGGAGGGTGGTGGGTTAGGAGAAGAGGAAGTGTGTGTGTGTGTGTGTGTGTGTGTGTTATTCCTTCCCATCGGTGGTCTTGTCTTGTTCCCTGGCTGCTAACAGCTTCGAGGACTGCTTCAGACTTTCAGCCCTCTGTCAATGCCGATGGAGACGCCGACGACCCAAAGTGCTTTAAATCAGGAGAATGGATTCCTCTGGCTGATTTATGATCAGTTTATTCTGTCTGTCAGGATATTTTAGATGTTGGAGGTCAGACAGCTGTATCAGGTTGCGGCGGGATGGATGGGCTCCCTCATTCTCATCCTGTAACATAAAAACCTAGAGTGGAAATGATAGTTAATAGGTTTTTAACTACATCTATAGCTCTCCATCTACAACCTGCAGTGGCTGTTAGATGGATAGATGCAGGGCGGGGCGTATTTTGAAATGTCTTAAAGCTTAAATAAAGTGCAGGAGACATTTACCTTCAACTGAGACGACCCGGGTTCAGTTCCTGACTGGGAAGGAGAAGAAGTCTTCATTTTCAGAGCAAGAGTTTCTTCCTTAACCATTACCAAAACCCTGAGATAGATACACTATATGGCCAAAAGTCAGTGGACCCCCTACTAGTTAGAGTTCAGGTGTTCCTCAGGGTTTGGGCTTGGCCCCTTAGTTCCAGTGAAGGGTAATCTTGATGCTACAGGATACCAAGACATTTTAGCCAATTGGGCTCTTCCAACTTTGTGGCAACAGTTTGGGGAAGGCCCTTTGCTGTTCCAGCATGACTGAGCCCCTGTGCACAAAGCCAGGTCCATAAAGACATGGTTAGACCAGTTTGGTGTGGAGGAACTGGATTGGCCTGCACAGAGCCCTGACCTCAACCCCACTGAACCTTTGGGAGGAATCAGAATGCCGATGGCGAGCCAGGCCTTCTCGTCCAACATCACTGCCTGACCTCACTAATGCTCTTTTGGCTGAATCGACACAAATTCCCACAGACACTCCAACAGCTTGAGGAAAGCCTTCCAGAAGAGTGGGGGGGTCCAACTCCATATTAATGCCCATGGTTTTAGAATGGGATGTCCAGCAAGCTCATATAATGTAGGAGTGATGGTTAGGTGTCCACTGACTTTTGACCATATAGTGTAGACAGACAGAGGGACAGACAGACAGACAGACAGACAGACAGACAGTTTTGAGACTGTCTCTTCCCAGAGACCTGAGGGTCCGAGGCTGGAGGATGTCGTGTACTAACCATTTATTGTTTCACACGTCGGGCTGTGAAGCCTTAGAGACTGTCAAGGTGATTAAGGGCGGTACAAATAAATGTGATTTGATTTGATTTGATCACCTGTCAATCAAACAGTGTGTCCAGTACTGTGACGTCTTTCTCCTTGGATCTTCTGTCGATGGGAGTTTGAGTTCCTGTAGATGGCGCTCTTTTCTTTGTCTGTTCAGCCACGGTGGCTATCGCTGCTCATGCTAACTACCCAGTTCTTCTTCTGTTGAAATGTAAAACGCATCACTTCCTGTCTCCAGAGGGTTTCTCCCAGGAAAGACCTACCTGACACCGGGTGTTGAACGAGAAGCTTCCTGACCTGGTGGAGGTTGATGATGTTGAGGTCCAGAGATCAGAGAGAAGAGAGACATCAACTATTACTTCAACTTTTTTACACTTCTTTCATCCAGAAAACGCTGACTGAGCAGACTACTCTTTTTCAGCACCGCCCTGCGTCACACCCACTCCAGTCCAACTCTCTTCCACTAATGACATCAGGATATTTTTAATGATTTATATTTCAATAAAAGATAATGTGGGATAATTAAATGAAACGGTGTACTGAAGGATAACGATCATCACCCGGGTTTGTCTCGGCGACGTCCTGCAGCTCGGCCACGTCCACAAGGTTAAACCAGCCATCAGAGCTGGCACCGGCAACACCGGGGGAACCGGCCCGCCCTCAGACACACAGGAGATGGACTGGACCTGTTCTGTTGTGAGATCAGTCTGGTGAGGTTCCTTCATGACATCCGTCTGTCTTGGGATGTTAGTCGGGCTGGAAAATCTTGTTATGGAGTCTTTTGTGGATTCCAGGAAGTCTAGTGGTCATGAAGCATCTCCTAATGGGATCCTAACGAAGATATACTAGAAGAGAGAGAGAGAGAGAGAGAGAGAGAGAGAGAGAGAGAGAGAGAGAGAGAGAGAGAGAGAGACAGACAGACAGACAGACAGAGACAGCGAGATGAATGTTGACTGCTCTATCATTATATCTCATCAAGCAGTGTTTGTGTGTGTGTGAGTGTGTGTGTGTGAGTGTGTGTGTGTGTGTGTGTGTGCGTGTGTGTGTGTGTGTGTGTGTGCGTGTGTGTGTGTGTGTGGCCCCTGCTGACCTCTATTGTTACAGCTCATCAAGCGGCTGTCAGTCAGAGGAGAGTCCTGCTGATGGATGCCGCCGGAGGAGACCGAGAGGAGATACTACTACTGTGATACTACTAGTACTAGTACTAATATAATACTACTACTGTTAATACTACTACTACTACATCACTTCTGATTGGTGGAGCTGACTACTAACTAATATAACTGCAACTATTTTCTGTGTATATCAGTGAAAGACGTCGATACCAGTCGTCCAGCTGAACTCTTCACGGCTGCTGACCAGCGGCCGGTAAACCAAGGGCCCCAGGTTACCCACACATGAACAGCATCAGCAGGGCTCACACACACACACACACACACACACACACACACACACACACACACACACAATGGGGTGTTGACGGATCATTGTGCAACACGCTGCAGTACGTCATTCAGTGTTCAGATTGGTTCAGGATTATCTCCAAGGCCAACTGCCCTCTTATTTTCTTTCCTTCCTTCTTTGCTTTCTTGCTTTCATTCACTTTCAGAAAAAAAAGACAAGAGGATTTGACAGTAATCTGCCCTGTTGGACCTCGGATCACCTTGTAAAGATTTTTGGTTTCTGTGAATGATTAAATTTCACAGGCACAACAGAGCCGAGCAGACGGTCTACATCTACCTATAGCGTTTACTCTTCATCAAGGAGAGGTAGTAAAGGTAGGATGTGTCCCAGTACAACCAGTCATCCACTGAGCAGCTCCACTGGTGCTGCTACTCATTCACTTCCTGATCATCCGGGGATTTGAACCGGCGACCTTCCAGGCACGAGCCTCTCTAGCTTTCATGCTTTCACCGCCCCTATACGAGCATACGCACCGATCATGTGGGTGCTCCAGTGATCGAGCACCCACTGAAAAGGTTGAGCACCCACGGGGAAGGTTGAGCACCCACGGGGAAGGCCGATTAAAAAATAAATTAAGAAATAAATTAAGAAACTGCACTCTTTAAAAAAAAAAAAGGCATCTATTTATTCTATTATTACTTATTATCATTGGTGAACGTTTTAACTACAAATCGCATTATCCAATTAAACTTGTTACAGCTCTGTGCATGTGTAGGCTACGTTAGAGTCGGCTAAACCAACTTTGTTCCATCACGTAGCTACTAGCTAGCGACACAGCAAGTGTGAAACACGGTGATGATCGGGTAAAAACGTACGAATTTGTAATTAACAAACCGAGAGAGATACCGAGTGTAAAGACAGTCAAAGTGAGGATCCACCACCAGTGATGAATTTGTAGCAGAGCAGTGTTGCATTTCGTTTCGGTGTGTGTCTACGTTGACAGATGACGGTAGCCTGCACCACGGTAATTACTAAAGCAAGCGCAATAAAGGTGATTTTGTGACAATCTTCACCTTGGTGGTATTCACTTCATTTGAGCACCCACTGGCAAAAACATAAATCGGCGCCTATGTATACGAGTAACCCCCGTCAGAGTGACCGAGCAAAGTAGCTCAAATGAAAACATCAGTGATCGGCTGTGTTAGAGAACCAGCGGTGAACCAGAACCCAGCGGTGCCACTGGAGGAGCTGAACAAACGGGTTCATTACATAAATGATGCAGCACGATAAAGGTCATGTTTGGATGGATTCCTTCATATTTCAATATTCCCCCGCAGGATTGAATATTTCAGCGCTCGGCTCGGTTCCTTGTTAGCGGGTCCTTGAACGGCGGGCCCTGCTGCTGCTCGGGCTTCAGCGCTGACCACCTGCAAGCCTGATCCATTATACATGACAGACGCGGAACATGGCCGCCTTTAAAAAAAAACAGCCGTTGCATATTCTCAAGTGGGCAAGCTAAGGACACACACACACACACACACACACACACACACACACACACACACACACACACACACACACACACACACACACACACACACACGGAGGCATGAGTGCAGTCAGGTAGCTTGCTGTGGTAGCTGCTGGCTGTCTGGTCACGGTGCCGGTCATCATGTACGTGCTCTTGTGCTCGACAGGTGAGAGGAAGGATTACAGGGATGAGACACGACCAGAAGCAGGAAGTAGACCGTGAGGATGTGGAGGTCGGGGGGGCAGACGCCTGACTGCAGTTACCTTTACCTCTGAATGTTCGTCTGTCAGGGAAGTTTTCATTTCCAGCAAATGTTTTTCTCATTGCACAACGAGCAGAACCTCCCGCTAACCTGAGCCAAACGTTTTAGTTGTTACAAGAGAGTTGAGATTTATTTTGGTGGTCGTAGGTCAGTAGGTCAGTAGGTCAGTAGGTACTTTGTTACAGCAGCCCAGACAGAATAACACAACTAAGAATAGAAATTACAATAAAATAAAGAATAAAAAGATAGATAAAGCTATACTCAAACAAAAACACAATATACAAATGTGCAGTGCAAAAGAACAATAATTAAGTAATGTGCAAAAAGTGAAATGTGCAAAAAGTGACAATGTGCAGTCGTAGTTCTTGTGTGTATGGGGGGGGTTAGTCCAGGGATGAAGGGTAAAGTCTATTGTACTCTATACTAACAGATGAGCATGAGTTTGAGTCTTGCCTCTTCCTTAAGTTAAAAAAACACAAAACAACAACGACAAAGTTTCATGGACCCAACAGGTTCAGGATGAACATTCAAACATTTAGTCTCAGCACCAGATAGGAGAAAAGGAAAAATAGTTCAATCGTGTTCAGTTTTGTGTTTGTGAAAGCAGCACCAACTAAAACCTTCAACCCAAGTTGATTTTCTTGCTTGAATGTAACCTTTCGCTTTCTTTTCACATAACAAACCCTCGAAAATCACCAATTTCTACTATTGTCTCATAATCCTTTAGTGGTGGAGGAGCCTGATGTCCACATTCTTCCTGTCCACAACATGTAATCTGTGTTGCTATGGCGTCTGGTTTTACAGTGTTGCAGGCTGGGAGGCTTGTTGGGTGTGGTGCAGGTTATTGGGGGAAGGGGGGGGGGGGTTGTTTCCTTGGGCGGGTAGAAGTAGAAAGAATAAAAGGCTTATTGGGGCTCTGAGTGAAATGCCGTTGTTTATTGCTGTGTGTGTTTTTTGTATTACGATGAGTTTTGATAGTTTTGTTGCTTGAAATGTGACAGTCTTTCTCCCGGCTTTCATTTCTCTCTCATCTCAAAATGACGAGTCCAATTTATACTAATGTCCCATAATCCTCCTGTGGTGGAGGAATCTCATCTTCACAGTATTTGTGACATAATCAGCGTGTCAGTTTGTGCTCATTTTGCAACTGTTGACAAAAACCCTCCTCGTGTTGCCGCGTGCGTTCCCCACGACGCAGCACTTATTTCAATAAAACATCAACTTTTCAAAATCCCATGTTGTATTTTGTTTGTCTTTTCTGCCGAGGCTTGGTTACGGAGACAGACCTCTCTCCTGCTCCCGGCTTTTCTCAGCTGAGGGAAACTGCATTATGCATCGTGGCATTTCTCATGCTGTTGATCACTGCAGAAACTGGTGGTTTACGTGTTGGAGAGCGCAAGAACATTAGTGATACTTCTGGCAGGAGAGCAAGAGAAAAAGTGAGAGCCCCTTACCGAAAACGCAGCATGTCTTGTGGCTGCATTGCATTCTGGTTTATACTGGCTACTGCATTGCATTCTGGTCTATCTCAACTACTGCATTGCATTCTGGTCTATCTCGGCTACTGCATTGCATTCTGGTCTATCTTGGCTACTGCATTACATTCTGGTCTATCTCGGCTACTGCATTGCATTCTGGTCTATCCTGGCTACTGCATTGCATTCTGGTCTATCTACTGTCGGTCTCTCTCCTCTGATGGATTTCTCCTGTATGAATGTTGATCGTCGGTCTAGAAAGAAGCCCTTGCTCTTTGATTCTGATTGGCTGACACCAAAACCTGACGGTTACCGTTGATGGTTTAGATCATGAAACATTTTCTGACTGTCAGACTGGAAATATCTCAACGTGACGTCACGTCGAGCTACTTTGGGTCTACTGTGTACCGATCAACTTGACTTCCACACTGTGGGATGAAATGCGTTTCATGTTTACCTGATATTTGTCTGATCTATGATTTATTTATTTATTATTTATTATTTATTTATTTATTCCTTCTGTTTTATCTGTTTGTCTTTGACTGTTTTGTACCTCGTTGTTCTTTCTGTCTTATTCTGTTTGTCCCATTCATCTTTGTCATTGTCTCTTTGTTTTTCTTGGCTGTGAAGCACTTGGTAACCTTGTGTTGAAAAGTGCTGTAAAATAAAGATTATTATTATTATATCACTTGTTGGATGGGATCATTGTCTGTCAGTTTTGTCACACGGCCCAAACTGTGAGGGTTTTATCACCTTTAAGCTCTTCAACCCTTCAAGACAACAGCACTGACAAGCTTCCAAACTCATTCTGAATGAGTGTAAATACTGCGCACATAAAGCCGGTTGACAGGTGACTTTTCTTTTAACTGCAGTGGGAAATGTCTCCTTGTAAATCAGCTGCAATGCTCAATTAAACTGCTCACTAGGCAGGAATAAAGATATCCTTCTCTCTTCGCAGCCATCATCTTTTATTCTCCAGTGATGTATGAGCGCCGGGCCTCCAAACGTTTGCCCTGGCTGTTTGGAGGAAGCGACCAGAGCGTCCTGGAGGCCTGGCTGTCAGAAGGCAGCGGTGTCTTAGCGGATCGACTGAAAGGTGTGATCCCTTTTATAGAAATGAATGAGGAAATGAATTCATCCATCAGATGGTTTAATACGCTGTAAAGTTCCTGACCGGGAGGTGGGATTTTATGTCCTTCAGAAGCTGGAACACTGCAACACCTCCTGCACCATGCCGTCTGCAGGCCCCGAGGACGCCATTTTGGATGACACTATATAGATAGATGTATTGCTGACTATGCATGCAGCCCTGCAACCCTGGCGAAAGCTTCTGCCACTGAAACACGTTGTTTTTATTTTTATTTTTTTTAATTTAACCTTTATTTTACCAGGTAGTCACTTGAGAGCGATGATCTCTTTGTCGAGGAAGACCTGGCCAAAATGGCAGCATTTAAAAACAAACAAACAAACATACAAGACACAAAAACAGACAAGAACATAAAAGGCAAAGTGGCGCGAGGGGATCAATTTGAGCTGGAGCGGACAAGATTGAATGGGATTGGGGATTGGGATTAAATCTTAAAATTTTGCCAGTTGTTCTCCCAGAGTAGCTGAATTTCTTCTTTGCAACAGCCAGTAGACAACAGACAATACAGACAACAGACAATACAGGGGCCAAAATCAACACTTATCACCAAAAGAGTGAGCTTTGTGCAGAGGGCTTTGATATGGCATGAGTCCGTGTATAGTTTTTGGATCAGTCACTGCTCCACAGCACTCGGGCCCTCTCAGATATAAAGAGTACTTTTATTGTGTTAATTGGTGATCGCACCCCGGTGGTCCACCCCCCCCCCCCCCCCCTTCCACCACCAGAGACAGCGGTGTGGCCGGCGATAAAAGCGGTGACATCTACAGAATGTGTTTTAACTTGCATTGTGGAGACACTTGCAGGGATTCGTGCCCCTTTAAAGGTTCCCCTGCGTCAGAGGACTATAAACGTCACTGCAGCCTGTAACCTTTGTGTGTGTGCTCCTGTATTTCTGTACCTATGAAAACCAAATGTCCACACAGGAACAGACAGATGAGGAAGATCATCCAGAGTTAGAACATTTTGCTGGTCCTCCTGTCTTCAAGGGGCTGGGTTGGGGTAAAGGTTAAAGGTCAAAGTAGTTTAGGGGGTAACACTTTATATTAAGGTCCTTGTAATAAGCATTGTTCTCACTTTAGATCATAGTTAACTGCTAATAAGTGCATCATAAAGTATGTATTAATCTTAGTAAAGGTTTAACAATGACATAATTGGTAAATTAGTTAAACTCAATCAATGTGCTTGTAATGTGATTATAAACTATTAGAAACTCATAAGGCTTTTATTAACGTTCTTAAGCTGTCTATAAACTGTTAACAAGTTTCTTATAAGTGCTTATGAACGTCTTATAATCTAACAATAAACGTGTTTATGATGCTATTATTAACACTTATATAGTCTTATTAACACATAATAATGCTAATAACATCTTATAAGGGCCTTATTACCTATTAACTAACGCTTATTACAAGGACAAATGTGTGTGTGTGTGTGTGTGTGTGTGTGTGTGTGTGTGTGTGTCAGCCAACGTCCTGCAGAGAGCCAGCCGGTCCACCTTAACTCCAACATGATGTGTATTCTCAGCAGGTGATGACCTGTGATGACCTGTGACTCATACTGTCTCATACTGACTCATACAGAACAACCTCTACATCTGATGCCCTTCAATTTTTCGATGACCACTTTATCCCATATTGCCTGTATGGAGTGAATGATGACCTTGTGCTGGTGCGTTTTTCTCGGTGCGTCTTTTCATTACTGAATCAACAACTTCCATTTCGAGAAGTAACAGAGGTAAGTCTCTCTCTCACATCAATCATACCTCTATTACATTGTGATAGAGGTCAATCTCTCCCCAGACCCAGGACTACATATACTAGTACATATCACATCGCTCATGTGGTGTCAGCCTCACTTTCACGACAACATCGGCTTCAATGAGAGGTGCAGGTAGACCAGGGGTGGGCAGACATGTGCCATGGAGGGAGTTCAGTTATTTAGGGTTAGTTTTACTTTACTAGCCACTAAGATGTTTGGTTGGAGTGAAAACCTGCAGACTCTCAGCCCTCCATGGCTCATGGTTGCCCAACCCTTGATTTAGACGGACCAGGGGCCATATGTATAAACCATGCGTACGCACGAAAAGTGTACTTACGTCACTTTCCACGCAGGTTCCGAATGTATAAAAATCCACGGGCGGCGAGAATGTGCGTACCGGTACGCATCCTTCACACCATGCGTACCATACGCATTTTTTGTTGCCAGTTGGCAAAAAAGGATAATAAAAGTGAATTTGGGTGACATTTTATTTAGAGCTTTTTTCTTTCACTACATTGTGTTAGGATGTAATCTATAGTTTAAAAAACCTTCACTATGATTACAGCGTGATGCGTGAGTGGTTAACAACCTTTTTTTGACAAGCCTTCATTTCGTTCTATCTTGAGTAAATATGTTTGTCACTATGCATTATAATAATTATAATAATGATCTTTATATAAATAAACAAATAAATACATGATCTTTATATAAATAAAGATTATTATTCTGTATTATTGGGGAGTAAGAATAACCTACACTATATAAAGGCTGTAGCCGTGCAAAATGGCTGTACCAGATGATACAATGGCTGCTTTGGCGTTGCTGGAAGATATTGCTATTGCGCAATTTAGGCGAGAACGAGTCTTCAGAGACCGTACTGGTTTTCTGGTCCATGATGTTGACTGGCTAATGCGCCGCTTTGGATTTCCAAGAGCTGTTCTGTTCGAATTGTGTGAACTGGGCCCTGTGTTGGAACGGCACTCTGGGAGAAACCCTGCCATCCCCGTCCATCTACAGGTATTGACTAGAATCGGATTTTTAGCGACGGGGACGTTTCAGCTGAAGCTTGCGGGCAGATCAGGGATATCCTGAGCTGCCCTGAGCCGGGTCATGCCCATGGTGTGGGGTGGCATCGTTTCTTTGAGTAATAGATCATCAGGTTCCCACACAGCAGCTGAACAGGCCAAACAAAATGCAATTTGCAGCGATGTCCGGTTTCCTAAATGTAATATATGTATATAATATTGTTTTTTGTATATCATATTTTATACCCTCAGGTGACAATGGGTATGCATTGAAGCCATGGTTATGCCATTTACAAACCCCCAGAGCCACAACAGACTATAATGTGGTGACCAGCCGTGCGCTGTGGTAGAGCGTTGCATTGGGCTTTTAAAAGGGAGATGGTTTCAGGTTACTTTCTGCCATTCAACTTGTTTCATTTGGTTGGTAATGCCAGAGCTTAGGCTTCCAAATAATACGCGTTTTCTTCTGTCATTTCGATCAACCATTATTTCAAGTTCACAGTCGTAAAATTGCGTTTCTTCTTCTTCTATTTCTTCTTAAATGCTTCCGCCGTTTCTCCTCAAAACTAAACTAAATGCTGGCCCTTTATATGCAAACCAGGCAGTTGGGGGTGTTGGAAGCCATATATAGTAAATTGTGGGCGTGGTCAGAAGGCTCGTTCACGTGCGCACAATTTCAGGATGATTATGAAGAAAAAACACGTGGGAACAGACGTACGTGGTTTTATACATCTGGCCCCAGGACTTTGCCTCGGTGAGTACAGAACCCAAATTCAGCAAAGTAAGTAAGTAAATGTGCGTCTACATAACACCTTTTGAAACCGGAGTAACAAGGTGCTTCACAAACAAAAGGAACAGCAGTAACATAAAAAAATGAAGGAAATAACAACAAGACAGACGATAAGATGGGGCACAAAAGTTGTTAGTAGTTAAGTACACCGCACCATGGCAGACATGGCAGAAAACACCACGGTTTTTGAATTCAGTTGCTCGTTCGCTCCTCAGAACTGCAACTGCTGCTTGGTTACCTGCCAAAGTTTTAGAGTAACCTGACAGATTTACCAGCCGTCTGGTGGATGGCGGTAAATTCCTACCCAGCTTAGAAGACGAGTGAGGACTGGTAAAGTCACTTCTCTATCCATTGGGCTGTTGCTGCTGGGATCTCTTTGGAAAAGCTTTGGCTTCATTAAGCGTCTGGAGAGCGCCTCGACAGTCGGTCACTTGACAACGAAGGCTCGGGGCGTCTGTTCCCACCGCGAGAGGCTTCGTCTTGCTCAACGTGAGAAGTGACAGTCGGGCCCTCAGGGGGAGGCTGGATGGCCTCTCGCTGTTCAATAAACCAAGGCTTTCAGGTTTTATCACATATTGTTCCGTTATATTGTTTCACCTCAAGGTTTTTCTCAAGGGCCATTTGGGGAAAATGTCATTGTGCTGATTTTCAACCTGTTGATACAGACGTCATCTGGGTTAATGCTCCATCAGCCACTACTTTAAAGGCCTTTATCATGATTGGCCCGCTGGCCTTTACACTCACCTGATTGGATTTGATTGTATTTTTTGCTCAAGTACATTGATGTTATGTTGTTTGTCTTCAGTATTGATGACCAAGGTTCACTAGAAAAAGACTTCCTGGTTAAATAAGGGTTCATTAAATACAACTGAAAGAAAAGGTAGCCTATAGCATCAAAATGAAGATATTCTTTCTATAGCTAAATGGATTCATGAATACTGTAGAAAGTGAATTTGTATTGGCTAAGCATAGCATTAATACAGATGTAGCCATTTTACTGCATGCTTGCCGTCTGAAAGGAAATGTTCACGATTTTGTTCCCTCATCAGGCCTGGCCTGGTTTGAAAGATGTGTTACAGTATCTACAGTCTATCGACGACTTTTGAGAAGGAAGGGCTGCAGTGGCTTTGCAGCATTAAAGATAATTCAAGTGAAGTCAAGTTCATTTCTACGTCTCCTACAGAGATGAGCCTCCCAAGACCAGCTGGTCAACGATAAAACACAAAACAGGAAAACACAGAACACAGGAAACAGAAGCAGAACACAAAAGGCCCTAACCACACCACCGGCCTTAGACCCTCAAAGAACACAAGAAACAAAACAAAAGAACCTTATTAGGAAAGAAAAACAGAAGAAATCTTGGGTGGGGCAGTTCAGAGAGGGATCCCCCACCAGGACAGCTGAGGGTGCAAGAGGTGGAGTGATGGGACTTGGGCCAGAAGATGGAGGCTTAATGTGATGACGCAGAGCTATAGGAACCTCGACTGGGTTCCCAAGGGCCCCTACCTATACTAGTGCTGTCTGAGCTACAGTAAGGGAGGAGACTGTCGCTAACCAGTAATTGATGGATGGGGGAGTTTGATGTTTGATGATGACACCCAATTTCAAAAACTAGAGGCCTGCCTATCGGAGGTCAAATGTTGGATGTCGCTAAACTTCCTACTTCTTAATGGCAACAAAACTGAGATGCTGATTGTAGGACCAGCTAGACATTTATTTGAGAATAGTACTCTTAACTTTGATAGTTGTGTAATCTCGGAGAGCCCATACATTAAAAACCCTCTCATTCGAGTTGCATATTAAGGAGACCACTAAAATAGTGTTTTATCATCTTTGATAAAACAAAGATGATAGAATTGATTATTGCAATGTCCTCTTTTCAGGCTTGAGGGTCTAAGGCTGGCATGTACTAACCATTTACTGTTTCACATGTTGGGCACTGTGAAGCCCTGTAGACTGTAACAGTGATTAATGGCGGTACAAATAAATATGATTTGATTTGAGGTTGAAATGATTAACATATATATTGTTTGGGCGCAGTGATGTAAAGAGTGCTTGTATTTTGAGGTGACAGAAAAAAAAACATTTCCTGTATGTAAATCCCTGCTGTTCATACATCCATGTATAAGCATATCAGATACCTTTCAAAAACTCCACACATGAATGCTTGAATCTGAAGCAGCTGGATCAAAGGATGAGGAAATGAAACACAGCGGAGAGGCAGGACGAGTTATTACACTGAAAGGACAGATGATGCCCGAAGGCACTTGACGGCAGCTCCGTCGCTGCTGCTGCTGAGGTGGAGATGTTCGTCGCCTCCTGTCTTATCAAACAACTCTTGTCTTATCAAACAACTCCTTTTAACGGGAGGCAAGCGGCGCCGTGTCAGCCCCAGAACTACAGATGGTGCTGAAACAACTCCACGCTCCGAGGAGTTCATATCAGCGGCGGGGATGTGACGGTCGACACCTCGTGGGGTTTATCATTCTGAGAGTTTACATAAAAATAGTTTACTAAAAATAAAAAAATATATATATGACATTAGAGAAGCGTTCAGAATTTAAACTTTATAGGCTGGTCAAACAATTTATCATGTTGACCAAAAATAATTAATACAATTAAAACCCTCCAGTTAGTTATAGTAGATAAAATAATTAAATCAAAAATAAATGTAAATATTAAAATAAATTAAAATAATACAATAAATAAAATCATTGTTATTTAAAATGATGATATAATAATATAATATCAATATAATAATCATCCTCAGTCTTTGGTCATTGCTCCACTATGAGCAGGTTTCCAAAGTTCTGGTGTCCAGCGACGTTAGAGGCAGCGGTGCCAAAGTTTAGGGTTCGGAGAGCAGACAGATAAATATAATATATCGTTACAGACTGACAGAGACAGAGAGGGAGAGAGGGAGAGAGAGAGGGAGAGAGAGAGAGGGAGAGAGAGGGAGAGAGAGAGGGAGAGAGGCTGTCAGCATCCATAATACATGGGCTTTGATGGGAGGGAAGGGAGCGGGAGGAGGAGGAGGAAAAGAGGAAGAAAAATGTGAGTGATGTCAGTCAGAGTAGCACATGTCTCCATCCATCCATCCCTCCATCCATCCCTCCATCCCTCCATCCACCTCTCAGCATGCGTTCACCTTGGTTGAAGTGCCACTCTATTCTGAATTGTGGGCGGAGCCAGAGGCTCTGCAGCTACCGAGTTTTGAACAGGCAAATCGCATGTTTTGTGTCACTGTCTCAGCCGTGCCACCAGTTTCCCGATGTTCTCCCTCCCCCTTGTGTTTCTAGTGCGTCTATGTCTGTCCTGTGTGTGTGTGTGTATGTGTTGGTGGGCGTGGCTCCAGACTCCCGCACCTCCCTGGCTTCATCACCTACCTCTCGCTCACCTGGGGCCTGTTCCAAGAAGCAGGTTCAGCAAACTCTGAGTCTAACCCTGCTCTCTGAGTTGATTCATTCCGAGATGGCCAAGTCTGAGTTTTCGGTTCCAGAACGGCTGATTTGAGTTAGTTCAATCAACTTTGAGTATGTTCACCTTGAGTTAACCGCGTGCGTGACAACAATAAAAAGCCATCATCAATAGAGGTCCGATACTACGATTCACCATGGCAACCAGCAAGCAGAAGGGTCGTAAAGGAGAGGGAATTGGCGTGGGAGAGAATCGCTGCCCGAGTCAATGCGTACGTTTGAATGCAGCAGTGTATTAATTTAACATTTCACCACACTTTCTTATAATATTACCTACATGTGAGAAAGTGGTGGAATGGTATTGGAAAAAAAATATTTTCATTTAGGTGCAATCCCACGGGCGCAAAGCGCTCTTGGCAGCAGCTGAAAATGAAATATAAAAACATTACATTCATTTAGCAGACGCTTTTATCCAAAGCGACTTACAAAGGTGATAGTTAACACTATGTGGGGATCGAACCCACAACCCTGAGACTGAGAGTCTAATGCTCTACTAACTGAGCTGTCTGGGCCAGACATACTTCAAATGGTGTACTTGGGGCAGCAAATTAGAAAGGCAGATCTAGAAATGTAATTACTGGAACATAAGTTAGAGGTGGGTGCATGATCACAGGTGAAATGTGTTGTTGGAACAATATAAAAATACTAACTGTTGCTTTTGTATTTGTAGGAAATAAAGAAGACCAAATGAAAGGTGTCTTTATTTGACTGCTCGGGGTGGTGGTAGCTTAATCCGTAACTGTAAACGGCATATTATATCTCGGACAGCTCTTCCATCCTGGACATAGAACATCTAATCGGGGTCTCAAAATCCTCTCCTGACGTGAGGCTATGCGAATTACTTCCGCTTGAATATCGATCGGGTTACGAGGAAAGGACACGCCATGTCCGACAGCTGCTTCAGGTTCAGCAGAGGGAGGAGACAGGGAGAAAGTCAGGGTTTGTTCAAGAAAACCTGCCAGCCAGCAGGTTAGGTTCACAGAGTCAGTTACCATGGTAACTGAATCAGAGTTTGAGTTACCTCTCTTTCTGGAACGGAAAACCCAGAGTTTCCCTCATCTCAGGGTTACCAAACTCAGAGTTTTCACTAAACCCGCTTCTTGGAACAGACCCCTGGTCTACCTCACACACCTGTGGATCATCACCATCATCTCCAGTTTAAGAACCCCGGCTTTCCAACCACTCTTCGGCAGATCGTTGATTCAGCCAATGTGGTCAGCCTCATGTTCCCGGTCCTCTAGACAGTGGCGGCTCGTCCATAGGGACGCTAGGGGCGGCGCCCCACTTGATTGGATAATAATAATAATAATAATAATAATAATAAATAAATAAATATAAATATATATATATATATTTTTTTTTTTATCTGAACACATTTCATAGATTGTATTTATAATTCATATAAATGTGTTCTAGTCAATACATGTATGTATGTTAGTTTGCGGACTTGTCTCTGTTGCTCTGGGGCGCCGAGTCGTACGTCCCTCACACACTACATTGACATGCATTGCCACCTAGCGGTTGTTGGAAGGACTGCACTTTAGCTTGAGGTCTATGATAGCATTTGGGGCGCTGGGCAGAACGCCCTGGCCATTCTCATTTAACCCCATTCAAATGAACATTGTAGTCATGGTCAGTAGATGGCACAAGAGAGCACACGCCAATGTCACATTCGTCCGACGAACTTCGTCGGTTAGAAAAGGTTGACATTTGACGTTGTTGACGCTATCTTCCAGCAACATGGCGGCTGCAGCAGATAACGTTACATTAACGTTAGCACTCAACAGCGTGGAGTCTATTCTTAAAACTCAGTTTGAGAAGCTTAGTCTACAAGAAAAACTCAGTTTAAAAGAGCTAGGTCCGGATAGGCCAGATATTGATCTACAGCAGGCGGCTAAGGACAGAGGGAAGTCCTACACACGAGTGTTCTCCAGGAGTATGATAAGAAATCATGGCTATGTGGCTGCCCAATTCGGAATGCTCTTTTTTCTTTTCCCTGCCTTCTGTTCCGTTCAGAAAAACAGGGCCAGGGTGAAATGCTGTGGACGAAAACAGGGATGACAGACGTTAAGCACTTTTCCGAACGAGTGAAAAAACATGACACGAGCAGAGCACACATGGAAGCGTGCCTTAAGCTATCCATGCTAGGAAGAGCTAACATAGCTGCACAGCTGTCCGATGGATATCACGGCAGTATTCGAAAACACAACCAGGAGGTGGACAACAACCGACATATCCTTTCTAAATTGATCGACTGTGTGAAGTTCTGTGGGGCTGTGTAGCTTTGAGGGGGCACGATGAAACGGAATCATCCGAGAATCCAGGTGTGTTTAGGGGACTTGTTGATTTTGTATCGACACTGGACGGTGCAATGAAAGAGCACTTGAATGCAACCGTATTTAAAGGCACCTCAAAAACTATACAGAATGAGCTACTGGACTGTATGCTGTCTGTAATGCAAGGCCACATTGTCCAGGACCTACAAAGCACGGATTACATGTCTATCCAAGCAGATGAGACCACCGACATAACGACGCATTGTCAGCTCATCATTGTGTACCGCTACATCGACACGGTGCAGGAGAGATTTTTTGGCTTTGTTCAATTGGAAGGAGGCACGACTGCAGATGCCATTGGAGGTGCTCTCCTTGAAAACCTGGCCCTGATTTTTCCAGAGCATGCAGACAAGGGCAAGCTGATAGCTCAAACTTATGATGGCGCAAGTTTGATGCGAGGCACAACTGGTGGAGTTAGGAGAATAATACAAGACACATACCCAAACGCGCATTTTCTTCACTGTTACGCACACCAACTAAATCTGGTGATGCAAAAAGCAGCCTCCGCTGTTCCTCAGGCTCGTGTTATTTTTCTCCGATCTTAGTGGGTTTTCATCCTTCTTTTCGCGATCACACAAAAGGATCGATGTGTTGGACAACACCATCTCAAGCAGGCTTCCTCGCGCATCCCAGACGTAGTGATGGGAAGACCGACTCTTTCAACTAACTCGATTCTTTCGAGCCGTCCGATAGAAGTGCATCGATTCTGAATCGATTCATTATGATTCACCAACAAAAACATACCATCCCATGTGAGGTTTGAACCTACAATCCTCAGCATGAGAGTCTGCTGCTCTACTAACTGAGCTACACTAGTAATGGAGTCACATGAGCGCCACCCCTTTCAAACCAGATGTGTAACCAACTGTAAAACACCAACTAAACTACAGGTTAATGATAATAATAATATTTATAGTATTTACACAGAGTATTGCTATTGATTTCATTTTATTTCGTGTGCTCTTGACTTTCTTTTTCTAATAGAGACAGTTTTGTTGACCAATGTTAAATGTTAAATGGCTTATAGTTTACCCAATTACCAGTTAATTTATTAAACAACATCTTAAACAACAAAAACTGTTGTCAATGTGTGCAGAATAGATCACTACATTATTACATTGGCCTTTTTCACGATCTAATACGGCTCCTTGATCCGGCAGGTATGCGGAAGTAGTCTCTCTCGTTCATCAGACGTGAACCGCTCGGACATCTCGGACATCTGCTCTCTCGGTTCGCGAGATGTCCGATTGAGTCCGAGAAGTCCGATATTCATCTGCTCTCTCGTTCATCTGCTCTCTCGGTTCGTTCACGAGCCGCTCAGTCTCTCTCGTTCATCTGCTCTCTCGACTCGTTCGCGAGCCGCTCAGTCTCTCTCGTTCATCTGCTCTCTCGTTCGCAAGCCGCTCAGTCTCTCTCGACTCGTTCGCGAGCCGCTCTCGTAATTTTCTATATAGCCTAGATCAGGGGTCGGCAACCCAAATGACAGAAAGAGCCTTTTTTTTCTAATTCTCTGTGACGGACTATTTTGGGAGCCGCAAGGAATGTACCCCTGGTTATGAGAATAAATAAATAAATAAATAAATAAACGGTAAAGAGATGCACGTTGATTGTACAACAATTACGTTTAGTAATGTCAATAAATACCCTATTCTTTTTTCCCTACGCTGTTGATGTCACTGGTGTTTTAATGAGTCGGTAGCCTAGGCTACATTATTAATGTGCATTAGCCTAAACAGTCAAAATGTAATCTAGCAAAATATAGACGTGATGAGTCATATTTGATTGACTGCACTCTACAACTGTAGCAGGTAAAAGACCAGAGCCCTGTTGTTTGAGCGCTCCAGTCGGCTACAATGTTACTCTATGATCTCCGTGTCTGTCATGACCCGCCCCACTTAGTCAGCCAATCACCGGCCGCCTCTAGAATCGTGCTTTCTAGCGCTGTATGTTTCCTACGTCGTCCTAACCTTGTCTTCCCTGTGTCCCAGGATCTCAACCCGGCCATACCGCTCTTCTCCCTGCCTGCTTGCCTGTTCACCACCTGCCTGCCTCGCCAGCCGTCAGCGTCCACCACCAGTTCCCCCGGCTTCTCCCTGCCTCCCCTCCAGCCTCCCTGCCTCCCTCCAGCCCTTCCCCCCGGTTTCCCTCAATTAATATCCATTGTTTTCCATACTCCGAGTCTGGGTTTGCATTTGGGTCCAACCAGCGATAACGTAACATTTTGCTGCTTTCCCGTCTCCTCTCTTGGCTTCATGTTGTAACGGGTTAAGTGGTCATATTGATTAAACCTAAACAGAACACATAAAACGACCTCAGATCAGATCTTCAACCCCAATGATGGATGCAAACATTCTCCCTAGTTGTTTACTCTTGTACTCTTGTAAAGAACTGGGACGCTTTGAACGTCTGGAACTTCTCGTCCATTTTGGATTTGCCAGACAGAAATCTTGTTCATGAAACTAAATCACAACGAGGAGCAGATATCTGAGTAGCTGCTGACAAAACGTCCAGCTGACGTCCGGCCGGTCACACCGGTCAAGCCTCGCTCATCTTTACAGGAAGTAGATGACGGATGGCGTCCAGCGGCCCGGTGGAAACACCGTCGGCATCCTGATGTGTGTCGGTCAATACATATGACAGACGGACAGACAGACAGACAGACAGTCTTCACTCTCATCCTCTCTCTCTCTCTTTCTTACTGACTTGTTCTCTCTCTCTCTTTCTTACTGACTTGTTCTCTCTCTCTCTCTCTTTCTCACTGACTTGTTCTCTCTTTCTCTTTCTCACTGACTTGTTCTCTCTTTCTCTTTCTCACTGACTTGTTCTGTCTCTCTCTCTTACTGACTTGTTCTCTCTCTCTCTCTCTTTCTTACTGACTTGTTCTCTCTCTCTTTCTCACTGACTTGTTCTCTCTTTCTCTCTCTTACTGACTTGTTCTGTCTCTCTCTTTCTTACTGACTTGTTCTCTCTCTCTCTTTCTTACTGACTTGTTCTGTCTCTCTCTCTTTCTTACTGACTTGTTCTCTCTCTTTCTTACTGACTTGTTCTCTCTCTCTTTCTCACTGACTTGTTCTGTCTCTCTTTCTTACTGACTTGTTCTCTCTCTCTCTTTCTTACTGACTTGTTCTCTCTCTCTCTCTTTCGTACTGACTTGTTCTGTCTCTCTCTTTCTTACTGACTTGTTCTCTCTCTCTCTCTTTCTTACTGACTTGTTCTCTCTCTCTCTTTCTTACTGATTTGTTCTGTCTCTCTCTCTTACTGACTTGTTCTGTCTCTCTTTCTTACTGACTTGTTCTCTCTCTCTCTCTCTTTCTTACTGATTTGTTCTCTCTCTCTCTCTTTCTTACTGACTTGTTCTGTCTCTCTCTTTCTTACTGACTTGTTCTCTCTCTCTCTTTCTTACTGACTTGTTCTCTCTCTCTCTCTTTCTTACTGACTTGTTCTGTCTCTCTCTTTCTTACTGACTTGTTCTCTCTCTCTCTCTTTCTTACTGACTTGTTCTCTCTCTCTCTTTCTTACTGACTTGTTCTGTCTCTCTCTCTTACTGACTTGTTCTGTCTCTCTTTCTTACTGACTTGTTCTCTCTCTCTCTCTCTTTCTTACTGATTTGTTCTCTCTCTCTCTCTTTCTTACTGACTTGTTCTGTCTCTCTCTTTCTTACTGACTTGTTCTCTCTCTCTTTCTTACTGACTTGTTCTGTCTCTCTCTCTTTCTTACTGACTTGTTCTCTCTCTCTCTTTCTTACTGATTTGTTCTGTCTCTCTCTTTCTCGTCCCCCTCTTTTCCCCTTCTTTTTTAATCGTTTTATTTTATTTTATTTCACTCCCTTTTCACTTCACTTCACTTTTCTCTCTTGATCTTTTCCACTCTTATCACCATTTTCTTTTGCTGTCTCACCTTTTCTCTCTCTCTCTTTCTCGCTTCTCTCGTTCATTTTCTCTTACAGTCTTGCTATTTCTCTCATTCCACCTTTCTCTCTGTTTTTACTCACTTTCACACCTTCTAATTATATTTTCCTCACTTGTCTTTCGCCTTCCCCTCCTTTTCCTCTTCTCTTCTTTCGTTCTTACTTCCTGGACTAAAAGCAGCACAAACTGAACACCACCTTATTGACATTCTGGTCAGTTTTGGGCCTCCGATGGCGAAACCCTCTTTACATGAAACGACTCTCCTTCCTCTGAGAATAGAGCGAGAGAGAAACCTTCCACCTCCCAACAGAATACCAATTACAGGACGAACAGCATCCAGACCTGGACGCAGCGCTGCTATGAGATGCAGAGTTTGATACTGTCCTGACTTTAAAAAAGGAAGTCCGCAATAACAAGCAAAGTTGAAATTCATGTTCGACGCCTTTAGTCAGCGAGAGAGAGACCGGCATCTGGAGCGAGACAGGGAAGACGAGAACGTTTACATGCGTTGAGTAACCGCAGCGTACTGGTTATTTGGGCCATCGAGTATCCATGACCTCTATCGACCTCTGTTGGTAGGAATTGCATCATGGACCTGTCTCACGCCTCCTCTCTCTGGAGTTACAGCGGCCTGTAATTGACACAAACAATAAAGTCACATTTTAATAATAGAGACAAGAAGCGAGTTCATTTGATCCAACAGAAACGTCACCATGCTCAACTACTGGGATGACAGTATTCGCTTCATTGGCATGAGAACGAGAACGAGGCTCTTTAGGCTTCGAAGCAGAAATATGGTGCGACGTCGGTCGCCCGCTAGAGACCGCGGCGCTTTTTATCACCTAGAGGAGCGGCAGGCCGCCGCCACCACTTCCGCATGAGTGCAGAGTAAGTGGGAAACCCGGGGAGCACCCCGAGGCTTTCTCACTTCTCATTTCCTCCCCTCCCTCACTCACACTCGTCTCCTACCAGGAGGTAACTTGGAGGAGACGAGGGAAAGTCTGCTATTGCCCACAATGCACCTCATAGCCAATCAAAGCTGCCACCCACGAACTATACAGTCGGTCACATGTATGAGCTGGAAATTCCCCTGCCATGTTTTCTCAAGTTTTGTCAGTGATGTCATGTGATGCGGTCACAGTGACGTCACCGCCCCCAAAGACTTCCTGGGTAGGATACACCTGGCGTCTTCTCGCTCTCCTCCGCTATTGGGACAGCAAACAACATGGCGGCACGAACATCAAACTCTGGGTCCCGGAGGAGAGGAGTCACTGATTGGAGCAGAGAAAGAAAAACACCAACTACCGAGACGCCATCAAACTTGCTACTGCATTTAGGAGACTATTTTACTTGTTGCCTGTGGACCAAACGTCTGCTCATCATACACAATACAACTTATAACTACAGTGCAACACTTGCAAACTCTGGCCTCTCGCCTTCCCACAATCCTCTGCAAAGTTTCAATTCATGCACTCCCAAAATTTCCCTCCCAGTGGAGACAAACGTGGGTGTAGGACGGATGGATGGCTGGCTGGGTCGTGGTTGTGGTTGCTGGTCACCCTCATGTTTTGCCCCTAGTCTGCCCCTTCTCATCCACTCTGTTGATCAGAGACAAAAGGCTGAAAGCAAAACAATATATTTCCTCCTCATCCTGTGGTACCAGCGGGGGTGCTCGGGGGGGCACCATGTTTCAAACAACAACCATCTGTAACATACTAATGAAAAGCTCTACCCAGTGGACACTAAAAGTAGTGGATGAGAGAGGCATGATGGGAACATGGCTGCCACTGAACACATGAAGCAACATGTTCATGACTGAAGCAAACAGTATCATGTATGCTGTCTCATGTATGGAGTGACTGCATGTGTTTTTACTCCAGGAGTGAACAGCAAACCGTCTGGTCCTCCTGGGATCCGGTTTTATGTTTCTGGCCACAACTTTGGTGAAACTCGACACAAAAACAAACATCTAAAATTCCATTTCAACCGAGGCAAGCTTTTGAGGGTTTGCTTTCCCCCGGTGCCGGTGAAATGGCAAACCACTCCAGAGCATCCCCCCCCCCGCCCCCAGAGATACCATCCTTGATTTTATCCTCCTCCTCTAGGTAATTGTGATTTCACCCCCCAAGCCTCCGATGGGAACCAAAGGTGTGAGATTTCAATTGAGATGCAATGGTGGTGGTGGTGGTGGGAGACAAGAAGCGCCTCTCCGATGGGGATGTGGGGGAGAGCGCCGCTTCGTTTGGTGAATGCATATTATCCCAAGAGACACTCAGAGTGAAGAGACGTCCTCGGAGCGCTGAGGAGAGAGTCACTCCATTAGAGGGAAGGTCACTGGAGAGTCAGGGGGAAATAAGTGAGAGTATCAGGACAAACAAAGTTCCTCTTTAATGCTGGTACAAGGTCGGTACAGCAGCAACACAGAACAACAACAACATAGAATAACACAATAAGACAAGTAATAAAAGTTAAAGAATAAAAAATATATAAAATATGCTCTACAAAAAATATACAGATGCTGAGTACAAAAGAAAAAATAATCATAATCATAATAATGTGCAAAAAGAAAAAAAAGTCCAGGGTGCAAAAAGTGAAAATGTGCAGTAGTAGTTCTTCAGGTGGGAGTGGGTGTGCATGTGCATGCATGTGTGTGTGTGTGTGTGTGTGTGTGAGTGTGTGTGTGTATTGTAAAGTCGCGGTTATAAGTAACACTAACTAAAAGTGAATAGTGTGATGAAGTTTGTTAATCATCATGAGGTGCTACAGAACTTACAACAGAGCGAATCCTGCACACACACACACACACACACACACACACACACGCGCGCACATACACATGCAATCACAACCATGGACCACGCTGAGCCTCTTTCTGCTCCCTGAGTGGTTTGACCTTCACTCAGCATATTGTTCCTTACAGTGACTGAGAGGAACCACCAAGTCCCATCACAGCATCATACTGCTTTTATGACAGAGGTCATAAAAGGTGTGTGTGTGTGTGTGTGTGAATGGACCGTTTACTACCTTTCTTTATACAGGGAATCAGCCAACATCCTGCTTCACTTCCATGCGGTTCCACGCATTCATGTGGAACTGGGAGCTGACCAGTACAACCAGTACAGCCAGTACAGCCAGTCTTCTACTGCAGAATCCACCGTCCACCTTCATGTATTTATCCTTAATTCATTGTAGAGTCGAAACAAATGAGTATATTTTAATACAAGGCACTTCTGTCTCTCAGGAGGCTCCAGCCACGCAAACAGACACAACCTTTCATTTAATTGTTCAGGAATGTTCTTTGTAATTTAATTCTTTATTTAATTCTTTGTTTCCCTACCATTCAATAGGTGGGGGGGGGGGTCTCCCTGCCTTAAAAGGTCTGGTTTCAGTGGAGAGTTTTAGTGTCCATGACGGTCTAAATGTGTCAGAGGCTTGTCCACCCTGTTCATACGGTTGCAACAGTATCTAAAAGTAAAGTTCTTCCTGAGAAATTTCTGCAAAATGTGACGAACCCCCTCAGGTACATCAGTGACGTTCTTGCCAGACTGTGTGATATATGTGTGTGTGTGTGTGTGTGTGTGTGTGTGTTTGCAGACTTCACACAGATGTATTTCTGTGTGAGGCAGCACTGCTAACATCACCAAGTACGTGGCCGTTGCTAGGCAACAGGGACGCTACAGCACCATGTTTCTGAGCATTTGGCTTGATGTTTTTGTGCCTGTTGACGCACCAGACATCAACAGCTGGGTGAATGAGGCGTTCCTCCGCCCCTGTGAGGACCGACCTTGTTTCATCTACTGATAACATGCTGCATTAAAAGAGTCTAGGCAGGAAACCCTACAAGGTAGACCCACACAGCTTACTCACACACACATGTCTTGAAGAAAGCTGAGGTCTACTGTCCTCATGACCAAGACAAACTGAGCAGGTGACGCCTGCAGAGGGACTTGATAAAAACCTGCCAATCGCAAAAGAGAAACAAGTGGATGAAGGAGCACTGTGGGGTGCTGCATGCCAGGGAGTTACTGTGACAGTTATTCATTGTATTATTATGGTTTTGTTCAGCGGCTTTTTCTTTATTTAACAAATCACTGAGGTTTTCCTCTCTGGTGCATCTTTACTGTTGGATTGCAGAAATGTCTTGCCAAGGATTCATGGTTAGTAGATGATATGGTGATATGGAGATGCCAGTAACTTGCATCTCTGTAAATTGGTTCTGGGATCAGTTGTATTTAGCGTCAGAAGAGACGTGAGTTTTCTTTTTTCAAATAATATTTTCATTGGAAGAAAAAGAGAGCATATATAAAATGAGAATTAGTTGAAATAAATAAATGCCATCTCCCAACTTTTCTTGTTCTAAATACCCCCACTCCCCCCCCCCCCCCACCCACATTTACCTGATTGCCTCTACTAAAGTTTGAAATGTGCCTCACTACTCTGCAGCCGTCAAGTATCTTTGTTTCCCGACCTATCGCCGGTGCTGTACTTCGCTCCGAGCTCCTCTTGACATCATGTATGGCTTAAAGAAATTATTTTTCCACTTTCTAGCCTCTCCTCAGTCTGAGCATTAAGCTCCCCGTCCTCAGGCCACGGCCGGGTGAGAAGAACACTTCAGCGTGTCGGGGGTGCAGAGGGGGATTAAGCACTTCGACTCAAGTGTGTGAGAAGATATATCATGGAGTGCAGCTGGAAAGTAAACATGTGGGAGGCACACTCACTCTGTTCCTCTGCGTCGGTCTCTGAATGCATGGTTAATGGTGATCCAATCAGAAGCTGTGAATTATCACTTACCACTCACCTACCTGACCCTGGGTGTTGAGGACAGCAGATGGAGAAGCTTCATGAACCGGTAGAGGTTGGATCAATATTGAGTCTAAAGACATAGACACAGACAGCGCTTTAATAAAACATTTCAAACTAAACTTACTGATTTACTGTATACACACACTGACACAATTACATCTAAAAAACAGAAAAATTAGTTTTGATACAGAAGGCAGTCGGCCATTTTTATTAAATTGTAATATTATGAAGTGAACATTGCTTTAAATATCTTCTGAAAATAAGAAAAAAGACGCCCAAAACTGACAAAGAGCTTAAAATTTTAAAATTTGTCTTGGGATCAACCCAACGGTGTGAGGAAGAAGGAAAAGGTCTGAGAGAGAGAGAGAGAGAGAGAGTAATCCACCCTATAACACTTTCACTAAACAGCTACTGGTGATCTGGTGATGTTCTTTGCCTTTGGTTGTTTGGTGTATTAATCTGAACCACGAGGGAATGAAAAGTGCTTGTGTTGTGCATGTGTGTTCGACCCCACATCCTCGGCTTGTGTTTGCTCGATATTCTATTTAGAGATGGTGCAATTGCTCATCTTCATCCTGATGTTTGTGGAGATATTCCAAAAGTGTTGATTGGACTGAACACTAGCTATGTGTTAAATGAACACTGATGGTTTTGCTGTGAGGAGCTGAGAGCTGCAGGGTTGCCAGGTTGGGTTCAGGGAGAGGTTGCTCCAGGCCGTGTGTGATCTGGATCCGGTGCAGCCGGTGGACTCCGGGACGCCACTGGACTGGATTTCCAACGTAATCCGTGTCGATAAAATAAGAATATTTTCAGCTTTACAGTTTTTCTCAATCATGTCGGCACATTGATCCAAACTTCACTCAAAACAAAACACAGACATCTAAACGTTTCATAATTTTGCAAAACCTAAAGCATAAATCCCACTGCAACATGAATTATTGATTATTTTCAGATAAAATCTTTACATAAAATATTGCCAATCACAATTACAACTGTTTCATCTATTGATTAGATCATAAATGCATAAATACCAATGGTAAAGTCACAGTTAGTTAGTTACATACGCTAGTAAGAATGAGCCAGTAGCTGAGTTCAGAGGCTGCTTACTGCTGAGTGAGTCTTTATTTTAGGATCAACTAGGATCAACTTCTCCTCCATCTTCTCCATTGTGACTTTTGCCTTGACTGATTTAATCCCTCCACTTGATCAGTCAGTGGACCAGAGGAAGACAACGACGTAATGAAGTTGTCGGTTCAACTCGGAGCGCCTGGGGGAGTGCTAGGAATCGTACTCATGGCCCCTTTGAAGAAAGTTGAGGATTATACTTTCCATGAAACAACCCAAAACTGTTTACTGGCTGCCTTAGAAGATATCCCCGATGATCCCTTTGCTTTGGATAATCTGCTTACCCGATGATCCAGCCGCAGAGAGGTGGATTTTGTAATTAACATGCTTTAATTGAAGCCTTTTTCTTCATGTATTTGTCTTGAAGCCTCGTATTAATACCTCATACCAGAGCTCATGAGTAACTCCTGTCCCCGTGACCCTGAGGGGATGCGGTGGAGCTCCCTGGCCTCAGCTCCCATCAGCTTGTCAGCTTGTCAGCTTCCAGCGACAGACGGCTCCGACATCGGTAAGGGATGTGATCGTGCTTGGTGCCGTCTCGAACCCAGGAGGGGAGGTTTATGCTACACTAGTGGAAGCAAATCCCTTATTGTCTCTCAGGCTGTTTGTTGTTGCTCAGTTTGGTCAGTTTGATGGGAGCCGCTCAAATCAGGTTTCTATCAGTTGGGTTGAAGCGAACAAACAGACAGAATGTAAAATGGATCAGAAAACACAAGAAAAACTCATTATATCAAGTATTGATTGGCACATTGTTCTTCAGTGTCAGTGTCATATTTCATGCTTTCATCCAAAGAAGAAACCAAATAGTACTCGGTGATATTCTAGCGAACTAACGGCCATACAACCACGATGGGCTCCTGATACATGGGAGCAGCAGAGGGTAGGACATGTTGGACAGATATATTGTACAGAAAACATTTCACTGAGACTGAACAGTTCGTCGGGCCAGTTGTGCCACACCTACATCATCATGCTTGTTTCACCTTCATCCATTCAGCCTTTCTAGTTCAATACATCATAAATCGACTTGGATGGGAACCTACAGCGTTACTGACATCCAGACACATGAGGTGTTAACATGACTCTGAGGGCAAAGAGTTGCTCTGCAGACAACCTTATTATCTACCCAGACAAGGCTTTGTGTCTTCACACTTACATGTACACACACACACACACACACTGACGTAGAGCTAAATTAGTGTGCAGGCTCTTTGGGAGCTGACCCAGCAAGGGGTCGTTTAATTGCTTGTGCAGGGACACCTCGTTGGCAACATGTAAATGCCTCGCTGGATATTGTCACGAAGCCTCCATGAGCCCTCTGACTTCATGGACCTTCTTCTTCGTTTTGTCCTTCTCAGTATCACGAACAGCAGCCCGAATGGTGCATTATAAGTTTAGCATTTAAGTCAAAAGTCAGGGTTGGTTTTTTTTGCAAGTTGTTTTATTACTAAAGAAGGTAGACTTCATGCACAGTACACACACACACACACACACACACCAATTCATGATCTACAAGCGCAGGAACAACAAAGATGAAGTCAGATCGTTTTAGAAGAGTTGCCAGTAAATAAAATGGAGAGTAGCTACAGTATATGGCCAAAAGCTAGTGGACATCTGACCATCACACCTACATGAGCTTGCTGGACATCCCATTCTAAAACCATGTGCATTAATATGGAGTTGGTCCCTTTGTGGCTATAACAGCCGCCACTCTTCTGGAAGGCTTTCCACAAGCTGTTGGAGTGTCTGTGGGAATTTGTCAGTGAGGTCAGGCAGTGATGTTGGACGAGAAGGCCTGGCTCGCCATCGGCGTTCTGATTCCTCCCAAAGGTTCGATGGGGTTGAGGTCAGGGCTCTGTGCAGGCCAATCCAGTTCCTCCACACCAAACTGGTCTAACCATGTCTTTATGGACCTCGCTTTGTGCACAGGGGCTCAGTCATGCTGGAACAGCAAAGGGCCTTCCCCAAACTGTTGCCACAAAGTTGGAAGCGCCCAATTGGTTAAAATGTCTTGGTATCCTGTAGCATCAAGATTACCCTTCACTGGAACTAAGGGGCCAAGCCCAAACCCTGAGGAACACCTGAACTCAATAACTAGTAGGGGGGTCCACTGACCTTTTGGCCATATAGTGTACCTCTCTCCCTCGACACTCCTCCATTCATAACTATTATCCAAGTACTTTTAGAGAGAATTCTAACTTGTTGTTTAATCTGCTGGTATGGTAACACAGAACAGGCTGAGGGGTCCTGTGAGCAAGATGCTTGGTGCCCAGCAGGACTGTCTGGGGGACATCTGCAGCAGAAGGGCCCTCACTAAAGCTACAAGGGTCTTGTCTGACTCCACTCGCCCCTTGAACAGGGAAATGGAGTACTTCCCATCTGTCGTTTGTCCCTACGGATATCTCTCTCCATAATGCTGTCTGGCCAGAAGAGCATGAAACGAATCTCAGTAAGTTCAGTCAGGAAGACGACCTGGCTCATACTGACTTTTATTGCTACTCCAGATTTTCTCACAGCCATCGGCCTCTCTTGTTATTCAATCAGCCTCTTAAGCAAGGACCCTCCTCTTCCTCCCTCTGGAGCCAATCACAAACTGACACATCCCTATATATACAGATACCTGCCTCATTCAGTGCCAGGCTCCGCCTCCCCACCACCACCAGTGCCAGGCTCCAGATGGTCATCAGTGGATCCATACTGCCGAATAGGAGAGCAGTCTACAGGGGGGGGATTCACTGGGTTCTCCTTTAACCCATGAACATGGAGCCACCGTCAATACTCACCTGATTCATGATCCATTAAAGCTTGGATTCAAACTTACACATCTAGTCTCTCCTGATTTGAACTAGCGATGGGCTTTGGGGGCGGTGTTGGGATGATGATGATGGTGACGCTGCTGCTGATTGTTATAGTATATAGGTATAGGTATATGATTGTATAGATCGTCAACATTTCCGACGACATTTCCCAGGATGACTTGCGACAACCCCCAGAGAAGTGGCGTGAACCTGTTGCTTTCAATCAAAAGTGGAGAAATTGGTCTCTCTCTCTCCTCTGATGGATTTCTCCTGTATGATTGTTGATCGTCGGTCTAGAAAGAAGCCCTTGCTCTTTGATTCTGATTGGCTGACAACAAAACCTGACGGTTACCGTTGATGGTTTAGATCCATGAAACATTTTCTGATATCAGACTGGTAATATCTCAACGTGACGTCACGTCATCTACGATTGATCAGTTATCCACAGGAAGAAGAACAATACAGACAACTAAATGGACCCAGACAAGGTTCAAAGCCAATAGCTGTTTTTTTAGGGTATTTATTGTAGATTGTCTACATCTAGCCAATTACAATTAGCTCAGAGCCTTTGGTGGTCCAATCACAGCAATATTGGTTGTGCCTCAATGGAAGGATTTCAGAGGCTGAGTCTAATCATTACTAATAGAAGCAATTCAGGGAGGAGAGATTGTGAAATGAAAAAGAAGGGGAACCAATGGAAAGGAACCAGAATGGACGTATACCTCAATGAAAGAGAAAATATTTAATCTTGAAGGGAGACGGAGCCAGAGTCACAGACTAATGAAGCTGCGGTTAACATTGATGTAGTGGGCGTGGCTAACGAGATAGTCTTCACTTTTACCTCCCTAATCGCAGCTACTCTAACTGCCCAAGAGAGGAGAAACATTAAAGATAACAGTATATAATATAGTATCAACTGTAGAAGATCCAAACGTGATGAAATGTAAAAGTGAGTCCAGTCAGATTTATTTATAAAGAGCTTTTAACAAACTAAATTAGCCAAGCCGCAAGCCGAGCTTCAGGGCTTCCAAAGAAAACTGAGCAGGACCTCGAAGAACGTCCTGGTCACCGTCGACCCCGAGCTGCAGTGCCTTCACCTCGCCTCTTGTTTCTTCTCGTCCTCCACGAAGGAAACGGCAGCCGGTGAGGCCAAATCAGTAATTCAACTTTTACCAAACCCAGTCAGGTGAACACCCAAAATATCTCGCCCCTGACCCGACCTACTGCTGCTACCTCTCTCTGCCGTACGTCCTTACCAGCTGCTGTTGCGTCTTCACACTCTAAATCTACTGAAGGTGTGCGACTGTGTGAATGTGAAGCAGGACGGGGATGAAGAGTCGAGTGATTGCTCAGTCAACCTTCCCTCAACGAGTGCAGATAAATGTAAACATGGTTGTGCACATGGGGAATACATGTGCAGCCATGTATGTATGTATGCATGTCTGTCTGTTCCCATACATTGTCTCCGGCGTGCCCCGGGGAGCCCGCCCTCCACCAAGACCTTTAGCATACACCAGTTCCCCTCTCGCCAGACGCCGGCGGTGACCTTACAAGATGTCAGAGTCGATTAACGCTCGGCCGCTTCCGCTGATCCCGCCCCCGTCAGCCGGCGCACCAAGAAGCTACGCACATCAGTTTTAACATGAGGCGGGGAAGAGGGGCAGCGAGGACATCCGGTAACTCAACACACACACTCTCCCCCTCACCTCCACCTTTTCTCACCTTGTCTTGAACATGCATCCACAAACAAAACTCTCTCACATACAAGCACTAAAAGCCCTCCCACTCATTAGCAGCAACGAGTTACGCCGCCATAAGTGCACTACATCCATTCACACCTACAGAGAGATGACATCATGGACCACAACAATCACCACAGGGAATGGGAGACAGGAATAATCAAATGCATGGACGAGTTGGTTGGTTCTTATGTTGTTTACCTGTATCCACCATCACTTTCCTATCTGTCACTTCCTTTTCTTTGCTGTTCCTCCGTAGGTACTTGTCTCTGTCTACCAATGTTCATCCTTGTTTGTGTTTTATTTTTCTGTTGTCTACACCTAATATATAAACTTTAAAAAAATGTAGACAGAAAAAAGAGACAGAATAATAATGCATCTAGTCCAGCCAGTGCAATAGACGCAGATTGTTTCTCGTCTTTTTGGTGCGTTTTCTTGTTCTTCTATTTTCCACCATGTTGAGTTGTAAATTCAGCTCATCTTGACTTTTTGCTGTTTTTTTTTAAATTAAATTATTAATTTGAATCTCTTCTCTCTGTGTTTTTTTCCCAATCACAAATACATTGTTCATATCTTCAGTTTGCCTGATTTGTTTTAGTAACACCCTGGTCAAACGACTCCTTTCTGTGTCTTCATTGCCTCTAATGATTCATGCTCATTATTTTCTCAAAGACAGCTAAATCACAACGGCTGATTGATTTGCCCCCCGAACCTCAGCGGAGCGGCTCTGAGCCATAAAAACTAATTCACCGACAGCTCGTCGACAGCGACCGTCCCTGCGCCCTTGGTGTTAATCTAAACAGATATACTCGTTGGGTAAGCCACACATTTTACTGCATGTTTGATAAACTACCGCTGCACTTTGGATTTGAATTGGTTGAAAAAAATTAATTTAAAAAATCAAGTTTTGCCTTATTTTTGGCCCTCAAAAGTTACCAACCTTCCCCCGGAGGAGACGATCGTATCAGGAATCGTCCTTATTGTGGATATGGTGGATTATGGTCCGACTGACTGACAGACGAAACGAGTGATTGACACTTTTGATTATGTATTTGTTCATTGTGGAAGCTTTACTTTTGTTATGAATTTGGAACTGTGGGAATATTTCTTTTCTACGCGGACTGAGCTTCGGACGTCTACATTCACTGACCCTCCACTCTTACAGCTCGTTGGTGGATCGTGTTGTTGCAAGGGTGTCTGTTTATTGCATACGCCCTATGCTAACTGACCGGCACTGTCAAACCGTCACAAGATGCAGGATAAATGCATTAAGAAATCAACGTGTCTCCTGAGCTATAAAATGTTATAAAAAACATTTTCACTACTTTTACAATAACATTAATAATCTGCTAAAGATGAGGGCTGTTCAACGTCTGCACTTACCCTCCCTCACCTACCCTATATTTTTAACCACCTGTAGAAACAGCACCTCGGTGATGGAGCGACATCATCAGCCTGTGGCGTCAAAGGAAGAATAGCTGGGGATGTTGGAGGACGGAGGGGAGGAAGCTTTTGCCACCCAAGCCTCTGTTAGGAAACATCAAGACGGCCTTTTCAACCGGATACCATCTGACCTGCTGCTCGGGTGGTTCCTCCTGCCTCAGGAGACGAGACAGGCCTGATGAAGGTAAAACAGTCTTTCTCTGTCTTTGTCTCCTCTCCTCCATCTCCCCCATCCCTCGCTCGCCCTCAGCCCTCTTTACTTTAGCGAACAAAAAACAAAGACACGACTGTGAGCGTTCACGAGCAACTCCAACAAAGCCAGTCGGGTTTTGGTGTGGGGATAGTTTAAGAGTTTCGTTCCTAAATGACATATCGATCACTTGCAAAATGCGACACCTACTCTGACAAAACGAACGCTGGCTCGCGAGTCAAACTCACTGTTGACTGTTATTGAAGTTATAAGTTATATTTTGAGTCCTTACAAGGTAATCACATTTTACTGGGAGTTTTTATTTTATTTTAAGCCGTGAACATGTGAGCTTTTTCCCCAAAAATGGTTCTAATAATAATGTGAACTTTCTCCACAGGTCAGAGGTCAGGGAAAATGAGCAAAAAGATGAAGAAAAGGAAAGAGGATGAGAAGAAGCAGGGGGAAGAGAAAGAAGGATGATGACGAGGAGAATGAGGAGGGAAAGAAGAAAAGGAAAGAGGATGAGAAGGAGAAGAAAGAGGAGACATCTGATGTTCTGCAATGAAGCATCTCAGGAGACAGAGGAAAAAGTGACAAAAACAACCTCAAAAACACACACACACACACACACACACACACACACACACACACACACAGAGGAGGAGGAGGAGGAGGAGGAGGAGGAGGCAGGGAGGTGGAGAAAAGATAATGAAGGAAAAGAACAGGGAGGAGAAAAGAGAAGGAGGAGGAGGAGCAGTATCTTTCATGTCAGCGGTGTAAATTGGACCTAACTGGTCATTTCAGCAGAACCACAACAAAACAAATGTTCTCGACTTCCACCAAACAAATTCAATTCTCTTGCATCTACAACAAATCCATTCGGGCTGCTATCAAATTTTGACCGACCGTGATGACTTAATTGCCTCCTCCGATGATACTCTGATGAGGAAAGTTGTTTACGCTCTGATCAGTTACAGCTGCACGAGGCGACTCTGCATGTCGGCAGCGAGTCAATGATCGATTCGACCTTTAATGTCCAGGAATCATTTAAGGTCACGTCAGTAAACACACGGCTTGAGATGACCAGCCTTAATATGTATTGAGGGCTGTGGGATGTTTTCAATGCAAGGTAAAGGTAAGGACACATCAACCATCACTTCCTTCCTCCGTTCTCTCCTTCATATCATCAATTAATTCATAAACTTTTCTTACAATGTAATCATCAGACTCGATCATCAGTTTACACAGTTTATTATATCATGCTCTGATTGTAGTACCCATACGGAAATGTAATATATTACATATATGCCCCTATATCAGCGAGCGATATTGCCATATATGTTACATATAAGGCAATATATTATTACCACATACATACATCCTCAGGATGTATGACGATATAGGTTTTAAAATACAGTATATGAAATATTCATAGTAAAATTTGTATATGTACATGTATATGTTTGTACATACATGTACATATATGTTTTTCCTTCATATGTACATATATTTCATATATGGAAATTTACTATATGTACATATATTACATTTCCGTATGGGTAATCAGCACGCATGCACAGTGTTCTTATGATGCACTTATGATGCTTTATAATGCCTTATAAGCACCACTGCAAGTAGTGCACGTGAAGTGTTACCCTTTATGTATTCTTTCCTCATTGATTCTGCACCTAAATACATAAGATACGTATATAAGATGAGAGTTTATCCTTGGCTTACGTGTGTGTGCCGACAGTGACGAGTGTTAGCATGGAGCATGGAGGGATCAACCGGGGACACGTGGATGATTGTTGATGATGATGATGATGATGATGATGATGATGATGATGGTATTATCTGGTGTTGCTCTGAGCCCAAGGAAAGAAAGTCACAACACGACGACAATAACTGACCTGAACTGAATCAAAGGATGAGCGGACGGCTGACTGTGATATTTTCTTGTCTTCTTCACTGTTTATTTCCTGGAGGAGGTGAATGTATTTTTATTACTTACCCCCCCCCCCCCACACACACACACACACACACACTAACAAATCCCCCACCCTACCCCAGTGCCTCATGGGTGATTTTGGTCGCTGTCTTAAACTGAGAGAAACATGTTCCCAAGGAGGTATGATGGCTAGTGTGTGTGTGTGTGTGTGTGTGTGTGTGTGTGTGTGTGTGTGTGTGTGTGTGTGTGTGTGCCCTGTATGCATCTATTTGTGTGTGTTTGCATGTATGTATGTATGTATTTGTATCTATGCATGTCCGTATGTAGGTGTGTGTATGTGTGTGTCTCTATTCATGTCTGTTTTTATGTTCCTATGTGTGTTGGCTTGTACAGCGCATGTCTATATTTGTGCATGTGTGAATGTGTGTGTGTGTGTGTGTGTGTGTGTGTGTGTGTGTGTGTGTTTACGCGTGTTATTGAATTCCATTTGACAAGCCAGAGATTGACAGGCCAACTGATGGACGGAGACAGAGGCAGAGAAAGATGGAGGCATGGCGGGAGAGAGGGAAAAGAAGCCTGTCACCACGACGACCTGCTCAGGGTAAAAAGCACCTCCCCCCCCCCCCCCCCACCAGCTCTCTGGAAAATCACATCATCACTCCTAGACGATACCGTGGACCTTTTAAAATAACCTTTAATGCAAGAAATCCTTTAACAGAACCAGATACGAGTACAAACATTGCATTAAATTAAGTGTACAGAGGGAGGATTTATTATATTAGAGGTTTAATACGTTCTAGTGTTTCCAGGCGATTTCCCACTCTGACCACAAAAGAGGGCTCCTATCAACCAGCAGGTAGCATACATTAGTTGGCTATAGTTATCAATAAAAATAAATCTGCTGTAGCATTAAGTGCACTGAAATTTATTGGGATTCCCGAGAGCGATTAGCGTGATAGATTGGACCATATGCCCATCGGCGCCGCCCGGGGGAACACGAGGGACACTTTGTTAAGAGAAAATCTTTTTCCCAGCCTCAGTGTGACGAGACAATACTGTATCAATGGGACCCGCCGTGCCTCGGTGACAGGAAGTGATAAGCCTGTTTACTTAAACCTTTACGCTATCTGCAATTTTCCCTCGGTAATCCTCTCTAATCTTGGCAGCAGCAACTGTGTTATTTTTCCTGTCGTAGTTTTTGTATTGCTCATATTTATTTATTATAATAGTTTGTTGTTCTATGTTTTTTCCCATTCTTCCCACTTCTTCAGACTCAACGTGTTGAAACCAGTTTATATAATCCCACAACTGTTCATAGTCTAGTTTATTGCTTATTATTTTATTTTTCTACTATTTTTATTTCTTATTTTTGTGTGTTTATATTCTATTTCTTTTTTTCCCTGCTGAATCATTTTGCTGCAGCAACATAATTTTCCCCACAGGGATCAATAGTTTAATATTATCTTAAGTAACTGCTCTGGCTCTGTCCATGTTGCATGTGATTGGCTAAAACCCCAGTCACAAAACCCCGCCTCTTTTAGCTGGAATGGAGCATCCTGGGTTGACAGAGCGAGTTGATAACCGGCTTGGTGAGACCAGTTATTCAGGATTGCCATCGTTAGATACCCCGACTATGTTGAGCTTCGTGGGACAGCAACATAGACGACTGGGGGCCTGGCTGACTTGACGCTTTCTACTTGACCAACCTGTCCCATATTTTCATTGGTTGATACTCATTTTTGTTTTTCCCCTCAGTTTTGTCAAATAAACCATCCACCTTGTTTGGCAAGAAAAGTCTATAGCTGATATTTAAAGGAAATATCTCTACATCACTTTTTATTTAGCACCATATCACTGGTAACTACCAGTAAAACGTGCGCACGTTCTAGAAAACAAATATGACGTGACCACTCAGGGCCTCCGTAGGTAACCTCTCCAAGTGCCACAATGGTCATGCAATTCGCCCAACAAACACTCGTACACGTACCGTAATAACCCAGACAGCATGTAAGTGGAGTAGCATCGTCTTAAGGTGTGCTCTTATACACCCTTTACCAGCTGTCTACTGCAATGATGTGGCGTCACTAGCACATACACACACACAGCTTGATATTTTTCATAAATTCATAAGGCAGCTTAGCAGCTTTGTTAAAATATGGCTGACCACGGATCTGAATCATAGGAAGTCAGAAGAACCCATCTGCTCCCATCTTTGACGCCCACATGCTGTCACATGAAGATCTTCATTTACATTCAGACATTTAGCTGACACTCTTTTCCAGAGCACCTTAAAGTGAGGCCTACTAGATCACCAACATGACAAGCAAGGGTTCGACCGATAGATTGATACCGGCATTCTTGGATTGAAGCTGCAGATAACTAATTTCCGATGTTCATTATCTTTAAATTTGACCGTCTTCATGCCAAAGAATTACAAGTATTTAGTGTTTCCCCAGAAGACGAACGCCCAGGACGAACGTTAAGAAAGCATTTAGACCTAGGGTCACCCAAGCAAACTAAATTATTTTTGGTGGGTTAGCAGCTCCTTAAGTCAGGGTTTTGCAGACTGCCACCCCTGAAGCTGGTTGAGTCCAACTTTAACTGCCCCTGACTTTTAATAAAAGGACACTATTGGCCTGATATACTGCCAAGCACATCTATCAGTCTGACCCTTATTATGAGGCAAATGTGTCTGAGAACAGCTGATAGATCTGTGCAGTCATTGAGCTGACAATTTCATCACTGATAGGTCCGATCAATTTTGTGTTTAGATAACGTCAACTTGTTAGCTAGCTAGCACTGTCTTGCTGCAAGCTTGTTGTAGCGTGGCTAGCAGTTGCTTTGCTAAATTAGCTTGCTGGCTAGTTAGCTAGCTACCAGTTTGTTCAGGTTAACTAGCTGACTCTTCTCCAGCTCCAACTCAGGAGTGTTTTGGAGTAGAGACTAGGGCTAAAGACAAGACAGTTTACTGAGTCACAGTAACCTACATGAACCTACAAACACTTAACGTTACTGAATTGACCTGCACCCACACAACAATCTATTCAGGTATTCCTCTTTTTCTTGCCCTGTTGTCTTTGGCATGCAGCAGTTGGACTGCCGTGACTACGCTGTGTTTGTGAAGCACTGTGATCATCAGACCTCTTTGGATTAGACAAGCGAGCAGTGCACAACGGTATCAGCTGTAACGATTTTGTTCCCAGTGGTTCGAAAAGTCGCTAATTTTGTTCATTTTTACAAATTAAGTGGCCAGCGGTTCTGAGCGTGTTGGAGATTTATCTCCATCTGCACGGTGCTGCACAAGTCCTGTAGTGCAGTGGTTGTCACTCCTGGTCCTCGGGGGCCCGGGGCCCGGGGCCCTGCTGGTTTTCCAGGTAGTTAATTGCATTCATCTGGTATCCCCGGTCTAAATCAGTCCCTAATTAGGCGACTGCAATGGAAACCAGCAGGGCTCCAGGCCCCGAGGACCCGGGCTGAGAACCAGTGCTGACATGTGTGGTGATCAACACAACACTACAGTGAAGTGGTGTGGAACTGTTGTAGTAATGATAATAATGATACTGCGTAGCTATATCTTTGGTATCCCCTGTCCTACAATGAATGTAAGTTACTAGCTAACATTACCTTCACTGCCTCTCTCCAGCCACCACTTTACCCAGATGATCTTTTTGTGACTTTCCTTTGATTTTTGTGCAGATTAATTGATATCAATTCATGTTGGATGGCACAGGTTGAGCAGGATAATCTCAGTTATCTCATATTCACGACTGAGAGGTTTTACATGTCTTCCAGCCTTAGCTACCAGGGACACGCCGCCATGTTGGAAGACTGTAATGTTACTGCCTTTTTGCTTATATTCTATACAATTATGTTTTTCCCCTTTTATGGTGCAATTTGAACATCACACCTGCTGCCTCTCTGCCTCGCCTCATAGTGGCTCACATACAATAGAGATGTGGCAGCATACACACACACACACACACACACACACACACACACACACACACACATTGATGGGGCTCAGGTAAGGATGACGATAGATAATTCATCAGGAGTTGCTGCTCAGTGTTTTGGTCTCCTGCCCTCTACAGTTTGACTGATATGGATGTTTGAAGGTCGATATTTTGTGCTGAACATTGTTTTTTCAATTCCACGTATTGAGTGTTGACCCCTGAATTCTTCAGATCCATTTGTTTCTAAGACCTTTTCAGTGGGGAATCTGTGACATGATAAATGATGGGCTGTATTGCTCGTCCTGGTAGAGTTTCACCTCCTGACCTCTACTTGGGGATCCCCCTGGCAAACTGTCTGAATATTCCCATCTGGTGTTAACTTGGCTGATGATCTCCAGTAGATCCTCACATTGGAAACATAGAGCCTCCAATCCATCTGCTTGTCTTTTCAATGTGGGAGGAAACTGTGGGGAACATGCAAGGACCAGGGGCTGACCTGGAATCAGATAAACTGCATCATATCCGTCATATCAGATGATGGGCCTCATATATCAGTCTCCTCTCAGGTCCTTCTACTGGGCGTCCCCATAATCCATCCTCACTCCACAGGGGTTCAGTGATCAGACGCTGCTGGGACTACTGGAGTTACTGAGGTGATGAGAGGCAGTGTGTGTGTGTGTGTGTGTGTGTGATAGATAGCTGGGCCCAGTGCTGCAGTCTGGTCTCCATAGTGGTTTATCTGGTCTCTTTTCATGCATAATGATAATGTGTACACACTGACCTCAGACTGTCTACAGAGGCTGATGGCTGGCTGTCCCTTCCTTTCTTTCTTTCTTTCTTTCTTTCTCCTTCCATCGTTTCTTCCTAATTTTTCTTCCTCTCCTTCTACTGCCCCATCCTTCCTTATGTCCCTCCTTCATCCTTCCCCCCTCTCTCATATCCTTCCATCCTTCCTTCCTCATTTGTCTTTCTCCACTTCCTTCTTTCCTTCCCTCACTCCTCACCTCCTCCCTTCCCTCCTTCATTCCTCCCTCCCTCCCCTCCTTCCTTCCTCCAGCCCCCTCTTCCTTGGTGTGTTCCTTCTTGCTGTCAGTCACCCAGTAATACTAATCCAACCAGACAGGCTGCTGAAAGAGGAAGAGGAGGAAGAGGAGAGAAATGATAATTGAGGGAGGAAGAGGAGGAGTGAAAATGATCCATCCGTCCACCTTCAATTCATTTAATCGCAACATTGACATTTTTCTGCAGCTTCTGTCACCTCAGTTCTGCATCATCCAACCAAACACCTTCTAAAGATAGAACGGACATGAACTAGAATGGTGTGTGTGTGTGTGTGTGTGTGTGTGTGTGTGTGTGTGTGTGTGTGTGTCTGTGCTGTTAAGCCATTTGGAGTATGAAGTCTTTATTTACTGCCATTGATTCACATCAGACCAGGCTTCTAGATGTTTCTGACCAGGGGCGTAACATGTTTGTCATGGTCCTGGTGCAAACATTTTTTTGGGCCCCCCCCCCCCCCCCAAAAAAAACATACGACAACGTGTTGTAGTCTCTACTGCTGTCTCCCTGTTGTCTCTACTGCTGTCTCCCTGTTGTCTCTACTGCTTTCTCCCTGTTGTCTCTACTGCTGTCTCCCTGTTGTCTCTACTGCTTTCTCCCTGTTGTCTCTACTGCTGTCTCCCTGTTGTCTCTACTGCTACTGCTCCCTGTTGTCTCTACTGTTGTCTCCCTGTTGTCTCTACTGCTTTCTCCCTGTTGTCTCTACTGTTGTCTCCCTGTTGTCTCTACTGCTTTCTCCCTGTTGTCTCTGCTGCTGTCTCCCTGTTGTCTCTACTGCTGTCTCCCTGTTGTCTCTACTGCTGTCTCCCTGTTGTCTCTACTGTTGTCTCTACTACTGTCTCCCTGTTGTCTCTACTACTGTCTCCCTGTTGTCTCTGCTGCTGTATCCCTGTTGTCTCTACTGCTGTCTCCCTATTGTCTCTACTGCTGTCTCCCTGTTGTCTCTACTGCTGTCTCCCTGTTGTCTCTACTGTTGTCTCTACTGCTGTCTCCCCGTTGTCTCCCTGTTGTCTCTACTGCTGTCTCCCCGTTGTCTCTACTGTTGTCTCTACTGTTGTCTCTACTGCTGTCTCCCCGTTGTCTCCCTGTTGTCTCTACTGCTGTCTCCCTGTTGTCTCTACTGTTGTCTCTACTGTTGTCTCTACTGCTGTCTCCCCGTTGTCTCCCTGTTGTCTCTACTGGCGTCTCCCTGTTGTCTCTACTGCTGTCTCTACTGCTGTCTCCCTGTTGTCTCTACTGCTGTCTCTACTGCTGTCTCCCGGTTGTCTCTACTGTTGTCTCTACTGCTGTCTCCCCGTTGTCTCTACTGTTGTCTCTACTGTTGTCTCTGCTGCTGTCTCCATGTTGTCTCTACTGTTGTCTCTACTGTTGTCTCTGATGCTGTCTCCCTGTTGTCTCAGGGTAACATTATCTTTCTCAGAGAGTTCTGATGAGATGATACTGGAAAGCAGTGACCATCTGGAGTGTGAAGTCTTTATTTACTGCATCAGACCAGGCTTCTAGATGTTTCTGAGTGACAGACAGAGGAGGAAAAACAACCACCTGCAGTTCACTTGCTGACCTGTTGGCTGCTGTATGTTAGTGAAGGAGTTAGACTAATGTTATATTTACATTACATCAGCTAACCTAGTCTAAGTTAGCCTCTAACATTAGCGATGGCTAATTTAAAGTTAGATGAACTATCAATAATGTCCTTTGAAACGGGAATTCAAAGCACATGTGCTTTTTCACATGTGAACAGTATTTTTTTCACATTTAATCCAAGAGTTTATATACTTCAGATGTGATTTTGGATTACAACGTGAAAATATATTGCTCACATGTGAAAACCAACATGTCCAAAAAGTCCTTTGAAGTCACATGTGACTTTTTGTCAGCGGCTAGCTAATCCCTGCTCTTCATCTTAACAGCATGAGTTGCTGTTAACACAGATGCTGACAGGATAAGACTTATTCTTGTGTATTGACGATAGCGAATACACAATTACAATGGGACAAAGTATGATACATGTATATTAGATATGAATATATTAATAATGGATATAAATACTGATCATGATACAAGTAACAACTGGGATGAGAGCAGAGATACAGTAACAGTGTGTTCTGTCCTAAAGTGACCTTTAGGTGTGTTTTTAACCCAACACCTTTTAGACAGTAACTTTCTTTCTTGTAGACGTGTGTGTGTGTGTGTGTGTGTGTGTGTGTGTGTATAATCTATGTATGAAGTGTACAGGTGGGCTTTTCTGTATATTCAACGTATGCAAACACTTTCTGTCTGCATCTCCAGTTTGTGTGTGTATGTGTGTGTGGGTCTGTTAGGAAGACACATACACACACACACACTGTCTAACTGCATGTGTGTGTGTGTGTGTGTGTGTGCATGTGTGTCTGTCGGTGTGTGTGTGTGTGCATTCTCTTGATTTATTGAAGAGCAGCTCTCTCCTCTTGTAGCCCAGGGATAAAGTGAAGTCACCAGGACAGAAATAATGGTAGGCGCCTCTCAGCTTACACACACACACACACACACACACACACACACTGCTGTGTTACACTGACATTATCTAGACGAGACTAGCACTCTTCCTCTCAGACCTGTTAGCATCTATACATACTGTAGATGGGTGGAGAGATGGATTGCTTGGGCGGATGGATGAATGAAAGGGTGAATGTCAGGTGGTTGGGTACAAAATGATCGGGTGGATCAGTAAATATAGCAAAAATAATTCTCATAAGTCTACATCAGAAAGATTATTTTGTTTACGTTAAGCTAAGTTTAACTTAATACTTGATTTATGTGTGTAGAAATTCATAGTTAAGAATGAAGAGTAAATGTTATTTGTGTTACAACGTAGGAGAACCTCGTACACTTTATCCTGCTGAAATTGATCAGGCTGACTTTTACAAATTCTACAAAATGTTGTATATTTTTTTTTTCAGATGATGTTACTTAGATAATCCTTTTTGATAAGATATGTAATGTAAAGTAATGGTTGTTAGTCATGCACTTATTATTTCGCCTCATTCACTTTAAATGCCAAGGAGGGATTTAGGCGAATTACTATAATTTGTCTGGACAAACTTTGTGAAACGTGAGAGAACTAAGGGACGGCTGCAGAGACAAACATACCACCTGTATTGAATCCACTGGTATGTTGTAACATCCCTACATCTCTCACATACCCAAAGCCCAGTGTGATGTATTGTAGGAGAGAATGTATGAGTTTGTTTATTACCTCAAGTTATTTTGTCCTCCTGTCTTGTGAGAGTTTTATTTTTCGCAGAAAATGTTATAGTTATGTCAAAACATTTGCAACGCAATTCTGCGCCACATTCACACTTCCATTAGTGGACCTTGGCTGCATCAACTCAAAACACCGCCACCTCATTCTTGATGGATTCTTTAGCGTGAGCAGTTCGCAGTCTTTTACAAAAACAGTTTTTTGAGAGAGAATGTACTCAAGTGTGTGAAGACATGTATAATCTATTCATATCTATTTTTCAGGGATAATTGAGATGACTGTAATTAGCAGGTTCTGAAGAAGCTGCCAGAGCTGAAGGTCCAGTTGATGATGCCATTATCACTGAGGACAATGAGTATTGGCAAAATGTCACAACGCAGCAAAAGCTTGCGCACTGCTGATGGGACTGATTTTTATGCTCATATCTTTTGTCACTGCTCCACAGGGCTGAATCAATGGTGCACGGTGGAAAGTGGAGTCAAAGGTGCACGACTTTTGGTAATTCCAAGGCCAGAGGGGCAGTTAAAATGCGTTGGATTAAGAGAAATACAGTATCAGTAGGGTAGGTGTGGTGAGGATATGACCGATCAAATCACCTCTTTTCCTTCCCTTCAAGAGCTGTGCGCTGTGTGACACTGTGCTCTGACTGTTTTTGTAATAGAAGAGAGCCGTCCAGAGAGATTCCTCCACAAAAGCCTCTCAATTGTAAACTGATGTCCTTGGAGCTGCAGAATCACCATAAGTAAAGATACAGCTTTCAGTAAGCCTTTCATGATGGTCTGACAGGTCTGACAGGTCACTCACACCACAGCCACATGTGTATATAGCTACTTTTTCTTGCTTCGGGGACTTATATCCAAGTCAAATTGGCCAACGTCGCCACAAAAAGGCTTTGTGACGTTTTGCACAGGATCTGTTCATCACTTGGTAAAGCCACGAGCCAGCGGGCGCAGATATGAAAAAAACCTGTGTGCACACCTGACCGTTCTGGTAGGGGATCCCTCTCTGAGTAGCCCCTCCCTCTCTGAGTAGCCCCTCCCTCTCTGAGAAGCCCCTCCCTCTCTGTGTAGCCCTTCACAAGGTTTGTTCCAACTTTTCCTCAGAGGTTTTGTGGCAGATTTTCCTCGACCTCTGCGAGGGTCCAAGGCTGGGGGGTGTCATCTATTGTTTTCGTAACGTGGGCGCTGTGAAGCCCTTGGAGACTGTAACTGTGATTATGGGCTGTACAAATAAATCTGACTTGACTTGACAAAGCCCTGCCATCCTCCATGTGCCATGACGGAAATAGAGCCCTAAATGTGATGCCTCTTCAGCAGCACAACCCTGTACTCTGGCCGACGTCCTCGGGCACGCTGCATCTGTGGTGTCATTCAAAGCACTCCTGAAAAAGCACCTGCATGTTCTGATGATCACTGTTATTATGCTGCTTTGTGTTTTCTTTCCTTTGTTTTCTACTCGTTTGTTCTTATCTTTCTTGAGGTTTTCTTTTAATTACTGCTGGGATGCACTTTGTAAATCTCAGCATTTCAGCTGGCCTAACCTGTATTGTCTTTTTAATCGCTTCTTAAAACGGTTATGGCCTTACTTCTATTTAATGACATCTCATTTAATGACTTTCCTTTTATGACTCTTGCCTTGCTCTCTTTTCTCACATTCTTTTATTGCTTTGGTGTTTATTTAATCCTTTCTAAAGCATTTTAACAGTTTTGCAGTGCTGTCTAAATAAATTATTATTATTGTGATTATTATTACAATTGGATGGATTGATGATTGTGTGGATGCATGACAGATAATATGGGTAGGTGGGTGGTTGTGTTATTGGATGGATAGGTAGAGTGATTAACACTGCATCTCCGTGTCAAACAAAAGGAGCCTCTTTATTCATTCACGTCTCCATTGAAAACACAATATTAGCTCAGCGGTGGATGAATGGAAGTCATTTCCTCCTTTCATTCAGTAGTCTGCCTCTTCTTCACAGCATCCCAACAGCTTGATTATCCTCTTTTTTTTTTTTTTCATTCACCAGTCGACTGAATGCATCGTCGGCCATCCTATCATTCAGAAACACGTTTTGAGTCCAATGGAGTTTCAAATTAATGAAATTAGCTGCCAGGATGAGATGACGCATGTTACATTACATTACATTACATCCAGGCATTTAGCAGACGCTCTTATCCAAAGCGACTTACAATAAGTGCATTCAACATAGGTAGGTAGAGAACTACTAGTCTCCAGAAACCATGCATCTCCTTCCTCAACAAGCATCTAAGAGCAGAACCAGTGCTGAGGTAAAAGAGCAATAAGTTAGATACCTACTTTTATTTAAACAAATGAGACAAATAAGAGAAGCATATAGTTTATATAGCATGTGTCACTAGAAATGCAATTAACTCTTCCACAAAGACGCAGAATATCATTTGATTGACTGTTAACGGCAAGTATCAATTTACTGTGTTCCCTTTGCATCTCCTTTTAACTGTCATTCAGTTATCATACCTATTCATGTACATTCATGTTCATGTTCTTGTGTAATGGGTATAATTTAGTCAATACGTCAGTACCGTAACAGAGAGGAATTCCTTCTGCTGATCATGTAGGCGAGAGGTTTGACTGGCAGGCTTGTGATTGGAAGGCTGACAGTCTGAATCCGAGATCAGGAAAATCTGGGTGAGGAAAGTAAATGAGAAAAACTCAAAAACTTATTTAAAAAACGTTCTTCCATCAAATACTACTGCCAAGGTTCACCTGAGCAAGGCATCTAACTACAATCCTCTGTAGTGGCTCTACAGTAGAAATCCATTTGTGTCATTTTGCTTCATGTTAAATTTCTATGATCATTGGATCATTTTGTGTATATTGCCATTTTTGTATTCCTTGCTGTTTTATTTCTTTTGTTAATTTATTTTTGTTGAATATATTTTTGGTTTGTTGTTTTTTTGTAATTTATATGTTATTCTTAATTTACAACATCATAAGAATAATGTGTTCAAAAAAATGGCTGTACTTACATTGTGTTGTTCAACCCTTGTATGTATTTTATTAAATACTTCACCATCAGGACTAGACAGTAGACCGACCTGCCTGAGGAACCCAGCCTAGCTAAACCAGTATCATCGTTTAAATCTCTTAACAGGGCGTTCACTGTGAGCAACACGATCAACACTGGATCAACATCAGTCACTGGAAGTCCATTCATTTCCTCCAGAGCTCAGCGACCGAGAAACTCAGCTGATGTGTGACGATCAACAAGTTTGACAGCTGAGAAAAGTTGGACACGGCTGAATTTACACGCGTCCTTGTTTCCCTGCTGATGTGATCTGGCTTCATGAATAGTTCATGTAAGTGCAAAATGAAGAAGCTGATTCCAGCCATTCAAAGCTCCCTAGTTCTCTACACTTTTTATTTGAATGACTAGAGTAATAAACCTAAATCAAAAATAAACCTTTGTGCTTTATACATGATCCTTATTTATACATTTTCCTGTTCAAAACTTTGTAGATGCAGACCGCTACATGCATCCCTAGCTACTTAAAGGGCAATTCCGGGATTTTTCAACCTGGCCTCTATATCCACAAAATCGCCTATCATACCGCAAAGAAGATCCCAAACGTTTCGGAGTTGCTCCGGTAGATCGGCTCAGCCGGCAGTCGCGAAACGGGCTCAATGGCTGCAACGTAATCTGAACGGGCATAGAGGCGCGGTCAAAGTACGTCCACTAAAAGTGCTTGATTTTGCCACTGACAGGCTCAGATTGTTATTCGTGTGTCTGACAAGTGTCTGACAACATTACTGAAAGGATCGCTACAGAAATAGACCTTTTTTAACCAGACTGTTGACAAAGGTAGTCTATAGCGAGAGGGTTGACTTGTTGCAGCAAGTCAACCCTCTTGCTTTCATAGACCACCTTTGTCAGAGTTCAGAGTTCAAAGTTCAGAGTTGTTGGACATGTGACAAAGGTGGTCTATGAAAGCAAGAGGGTTGACTTGTTGCAGGAAGAGGATGGTGTAAACATAAATCTTTCTACCGTCCTCTTCCTGCAACAAGTGAACCCTCACGCTATAGACTACCTTTGTGCCACCGTCCATTTCAGAGCGGGACTTCTCCTTGAGCTAGACTTTAGTTTTCTGGTTAAAAAAGGTCTATTTATGTAGCGATCCTTTCAGTAATGTTGTCAGACACTTGTCAGACACACGAATAACAATCTGAGCCTGTCAGTGGCAAAATCAAGCACTTTTAGTGGACGTACTTTGATTACGTTGCAGCCATTGAGCCTGTTTCGCGACTGCCGGCTGAGCCGATCTACCGGAGCAACTCCGAAACTTTTGGGATCTACTTTGCGGTATGATAGGCGATTTTGTGGATATAGAGGCCAGGTTGAAAAATCCCGGAATTACCCTTTAAGCTACAGACCTTATAGACGGTCTTCTTACTTTGGGTAATGCTAGATGTGTACTATCACTCATACTGTGATAGCAGGGACACGTGGATGATTTTGGTGTCCATGTTCCCATTACTTACATTATTAATCTCTCAAAAACCTGCTCCTTTAAAACATAAATATTCATATGAGTGACCTTGCATTACACCAAGATGAAAACACACACAACCGTGAAAACACACGTCAATGTCCAGGTTATTAGATTGCTTTAGTCTGCGGTCAGAGCAATCCATCAGAGTGAGTTTCCAAACAATGAAAAGCTTATTCGCTTCAGCCGTCTTGCTTAACATCTCAGCAGCACGCGTCCACATCAAGGTCAATTAAACTGCATTATTCAGTTCAGGCAGAATCAAACAGATTGAAGTTCTCATTTATCTGTGCTGTGAAATTGCTAAATTGTTAGACTCACACTCACCACACACATACACATTTCTCCTGGTCACAATCTACTGCTCATCCCATGGTTTGGGTTAATGTATTGTGATGTATGATTATTGTGATTATGTATTGTTTGTTTGCTTTGCTGCAAGCCAATTTTTCCATTAAGGACAATAAAGTCTAGAGCTTTCCATCATAGGCTGAAAACTCAGGTCACCTTCCACCTTTTTTCTCAGCTCTTACTTTCAATTAATTTCAAAGAAATTCTTTCTGACATAATCAATCTACAGTCGCAGGAGTACAGAGGCTTTGCAGCTCCACCATGGAGGTCCACTGGAGTATTGCTCAATAATGACTAGATATATATAAAAAATGGGCAAGATAAAGAGACATAACTGAAAAAGACAGCTGCTGTGTGTGTTTAGCATTATGAAAAAGTAAAAGTGAATAGTGTGATCAGGTAGATTTGTCTCCAAATGTAGGTTACTGTGACTCAATAAACTGTCTTGTCTTTAGCCCTAGTCTCTACTCCAAAACACTCTGAGTTGGAGCTGGAGAAGAGTCAGCTAGTTAACCTGAACAAACTGGTAGCTAGCTAACTAGTTACTGTTAACATGGGACTACTAGCCACTGCTAACGCTAGCTCCTACTAGATACGTTAGCTAGTGTGCTAATCAGATGTGTTGACAACAAGACAGTGATGGTTAGCTGACCAGATACTATGGCTAGGTAGCTAACAAGCTACATTATTTAAACACATCATATAAATCAGTGGCAAAATGATCAATTCTCAGTTAAAACAATAAAAAACCATGTCTTGAATTTGAATGAAATAGTTGTACATTTAAAAATGAACCAGCTGTAGTTGGTGCTGAAGACCTCTAATATGGCTGCCAGAAGGTGCATTACATTTCCAGAAAGCACTCAGTCATGGTGCTATGGCAGTCAATGTTCAACCAATAATGAGTGCAAGGGTCTGCTCCCTGCATTCCTTATTGGTCGATTGTTTGACGATTAGTGACGATTATTCTACTGTTGCACTCACTGTGGGCTTCCCGGGAAAATAATGATTAAAATGTGAAAGTGTTATGGGAATGTAAGTTCATTATAATCATCATTACGTGGGGCCAAAGTAACGGTTTCTGTCATTGCCTCTGACTGGCCCACAATACATAGCTGATTAGCTGCAACAGAGGAGTGAACAGCTGTCCTCCCTTCTCATTTCCCCACTTGGTACATTTTACATTTAGGCATTTAGCAGACGCTGCCATCCAGAGTAACCTACAATCAGTTCAACAGAAGAAAAAGGTTGACAACATCTCTACATCTCTGCTGTGTCTGCTCTGTCTAACGCTCAGCTTTCCTGCTGAGAGGCCAAATTGCCCTTGGGTAGGACTGTTGGGGGCACCTTCACTTAGCCATTGGTTTTAGGGTGATGGCAGCACCTCATAGGTTCCACTAATAATGAAGAGAATCCTAGACCTTCTTTCCACCTGATCTTCTCTTCACTTTCCCAGTTCCATTGCCCCTGCTTGGCTTGAGAAATAACTGCTTGTTGCTGCTTCCTCCTGGTGATGCACTTGCTTCACAACCAACGTCCTCTCTCCTAATGGTGCTGCTTTGTTCCATGCAGGTTGTCTTGCAACAAGGCCTCTGTAATGCTGTAGCTGTTGACCTACAACATTACTGCATCACTTTCTTGTTCTTGTTGAACTGCTTCTTTAGGGGTAGAATAGGTGCTAGACTTCTTACTGTCATGTCTTTCAACTCTGTTAGCACCAACCTCAGTCTTACTTTAACACATTTGAACCCCTCAGGCTAAACAGAGTAAAGTCAAGGATGGAGAGCGACCAAGAAAGATGACAAGGAACTTCAACTGCAGAAGGAAAGAAAGAAAGATAAATTAAAATTAAGAGCATCAAGAAACCTTAAAGAGTGGAGAAGAAGAGCAAGGAGGAAGCAGAGAGCACGAGAGGGAGCTCATTATAACGGACAGATCACCTACGTGACTCTCCTCTCATGCAGAGACTGATTGATCTTCCCTGTAAAGCCACTACACTAGAGGGAATCCATATGGGCTTAACGCTGCAAGCCTCAGTCAGGAAAAGGTCCTTCCATCAAATTTGATCTTCATAATGTGCATATGTAAAAGTCCCAGTCAATTTCTACGTGATAAGAATCCTTCAACTTGTGTGAGAAACATCCTGGCCTTCCTGCCAAGACCCATTTATGAAGAGATTTGTTTCACTTTTTACTTTAGTTTATTTGCACCCTGATAAAAATGCAGACAGCAAAGAAGATTACTAAGAAGAAAATTTGAAAAGTTGTGCAGATAAAAAACCCAAGGGCTTATATAGACATCGTTCAGAACAGAAAATCATATTCATACCTGAGGTCAATAATTCTAAATGCAGCTTCCAGTCTGTAAAAGTGTTTTTATTTTGTCAACCAAGGACTTATCTTACGTACTTTTGTTATATGTTGAGTATTGTACCATAATTGTGAGGGTAGGTGGCACATTGCATATGGTGGATAACTCATTTGGGAACAAAACTTTTGTTTTTTGTGTTGAAAAGTTTGGTAAGGCCAGTGAGTCAAGGTACATTTTGATTTATGGCCAGCAGCAATTTGCTCACAGCATGTGATATTGCAAAGTATGAAAAAAACGAAATGGAACAAATATATTTATCCAGGGAAGTTTTGCTGTTTCACGCTCCCCATCCAGTTTTTCCCAGTCTGGGATTCAAGCCAGCGACCGAAGTCAGATAACCTGCTTAGCGTGTTATCACCAGACCTGAAGCTGGTTTGTTTATGGTAGGATATACAGACCTAGACAGAAAAACAATATAGTCTCAATTTGTTACTCAAGGCTCAATCCAAGTTATTGAAGTTCATTAATCCCAGTCAACTGAACCGGAGCAGAGAGACTCTCCCTGGTCTGCTGCTCCGTCCACTTTTCATTTAAATGTGTCTTGAAGGTTTCTGCATATTTTTGATTGTGAGTTTATGTTTTGCTGTATGCCTTGCTGCAAGCCAATTTTCCCATTCAGGGCAATAAAGTTATGATCTAAAAAAAATATGTTCTTACAGCGAAGGGTCAAGACTAAAGACTGAACACGCAGCTCTGTCTCTGACTGAGCAACCAAATACTTAAAATCAGTGGAGTGGTGATTGAGTTAAATTGCAAAAAAAAAGAGCCTCTATCATGAACATAAGCCGGGTTTGAGTTTGATTTATTGTCATGAAAATTAAAACGTAATGACATACCTCATCACAGGCACATCTCCCCTTTGAAATATTACAAGACAATCATGTGCAGATGCAGGATTTAGGAAGTACAATCAATGCACCATAAACAAAGTAATAGATTTGAAAAATATATTCAGTGCTGCTCATGCATTATTCACACATTCAGAATGGATTGAAGGGCTGTTTTGCTCATGTGGGGCTGAAGCCAGATGATTGGTGAGGTGTACGTAAGGTGTTTATGTGATGTAGGGCTGCACAATGCTGCACAATGAAAACTACTGAAAGTACGATATTGACTACTCCTCTTGAAAGGAAAGGTCTTTCATAGTCTTTCACAGCTGAATGAGGTATTCTGGTGCTCCAGCCTATAATTAATGTTGCATGTCCGAGAAAATCTTTTATAATAATAATAATAATAATAATCTTTCAAAATAAAGTTACAAAGTGCTGTACAGAGCAGTAAAAAACAGAAGATGATTTAAAAACAGGAATAAGAAAAATACAAGTAAATATGCAAGTAAATATAAATACACACACACACACACACACACATATATGCATATACACATGTACACACAGATAGACTAATAACAAAACACAATGGAAACTGGCCATTATTAGGGAAAAATAAATTAAAAAATATAGCCGCAAGCAGCTATTTGCAGGTTCAAACCCTTTTGCGGTTTAACAAATCTGAAACTGTTTTAAAGAATCTTTAGCCTCTCGATTTGACCAGTGTAAGTATAGTGGTTTTTGATCTGTCATTGATCATTGTTCAACATTGTTATGAAACATATCCTGCTAGTTTTGTAATGATTGGACAAACAATTTCTGATTTATAGTCTGATTGTGTTATACCACGCCCATTTTTTGCATTTGTAGCACCTCCTAGTGGTCAATTTGAATGAGGGTATGTTTCAGGTACTTATGTGGGCATATCCTGCAAGTTTTGTGATGATTGGCCCAACGGTTGTTGACTTTGGTCTATTTATGTGCTGAGCCACGCCCTTTTGAAGTTCATTGGTCAATGTCTTGAAAACTAAATAAGATATCAGCAAGCTTTATGCAACTTTAAGTTTGGTCCAATAATGATCCACAGAAAATGGCCTTTCCAAAATCATGTTTTATTACAGCGCCACCATCTGGCCGATTGGGCTCATGTTTCTTGGGAAGCATTTGCACATAATTTCCAGTTACTGGGCCAAGTTTCATGGTTTTAGCTCATTCCAGCTCATGGCAATTTGAGCCCGGCATAAGAATAATAAACCAACAGAAAAACAAATGGAGGATTTACATGACAGCTAGTACTGTAATACTGATTTGGCCAGTTGGAGTCTGGGAGGCCTGATCGAAAAAGCCCCATCGCCTCTAATTCTCAGTCTCGACTTGGGGACAGCCAATAGGAATCTGCCTTAGGCTGCGAACCGGCTCATATGGAGATAACAGTTCTGCAATACAGCTTGGGGCCAGACATGCCTTAAAAGTGATCACTTCAATCAATTCTAAAACTAACAGGGAACCAGTTAGAAAAAAATACCAAAATAGGGGTTATATGAGTCTCCTGGTGCCATTGAGAATCCTGGCTGCTGCGTTTTGTACAAGTTGGAATGAAGAGAGTTGCAGTCGTCGAGTCGAGAGGAAATGAAGGCATGGATGACTTTTTCTGGATCACTGCAGGATACAAATTTTGGAGATCTTTCTCAGGTGAAAGAAGCAGGGTTGCACGACTCTCTTAACCTATACATCAAAGCTCAAATTTGAATAAAAAATTATGCCCAGCTTTCTCGCTACAGGCTTTATATTGCCAGCCAGAGAACCAAGCTTGTGCTGATGGGTGGTGGGGGGGGGCAGAGGACTATTTCTGACTTGGCTTTGGCCCTTTATTTTAAAAGACCAGATGAGATGAAACTTTAATGATCCCTGAGGGGAAGTCGGGTTGTGGCTACATGCACGACTTCGACTTCAGGGTTACATTCATTACTGAAACTGAGCTTTGAATAAGCTATCCCAATTTGCTTTGCATTGCTTTAAGTGCTCCACTCAGCCTTTCAACTTTACCAGCAACAATTTGCTAGTAATAATCCCCTCCAATCAGAACTCCAAGCTCCATGTTTTCCATGCCACTGATTGGAGTATCCAAGCTAGTAGCATTCCCCTCCTCTCTCCTCCTGCCACCATCATCTTGGAGATACAAACTTTGTAGTAATTCCACATTAATAGTCTGGCCACATCTAATACCTTTGATCTTAACTTTAGCTTTATGGTTCCTCATCTATCTTCTCCTAAACAGCTGCGTGTACTACCGCCATCCATTAAACACTCATGCTAGCAGTAACTGCTCTTATCAGGACTGCAGGGTGTTGCAGGGTGTTGCAGGGCTGTTGCAGGCTGTTGCAGGCTGCTGGGCACGGTGCGTCCGGTTCCCCATGCGCTTCCTGTGCTGTATGGGCTTGTAGGCCTTGTGGTGTCTTTTTCCACAGCTCTCTCAGACGATTCCTTGGGCTCTGCATTTGGTAGCAGTATGTCTGCCACCTAGACAAACAAAGCACCACCCCTGGTGTAGCCCCAAATAGCCTTTACAAACTGGCTCTAAAGACCTTGCCACAGGCTAATATTACCATTAAACTTATCGATTACCAGTTTGGGAAGCGTGGTACCACTGGAAGCTTAATTTCTGTTTGAATGGTCCAGAATCCTTCTCATCCTTGCCTCAGCATCCCTATCCAACAAGTCCCACTACTCCTTAATTGTATTGACTTCTGGATTAGTTCTCATCAAGACATTATCGATTTTCGTTATCAGTGTTGTGATAGAAGCCTGAATTTCCTCTGTTGTCTTCTTGAGGTTTCCCCCTTTCCTTGGCTTGTAATCCACAATCCACTTCAATCTTAACCAAATCTTCCATCTTTCGCCCTGGTTTTGGCCCCACTCGCTGTTGTGGACTTCAATAAAACATTTCAATTGTGTATTTCCTATTCAATTACATTTCTAAAGACAAGGAAAACAGCTTTCTCTTGAGGTGAGACCTAGATAAATATATATATATATATATATACACACACAAACAAACATTCTGAATATTCATGTATGTGCATGTATGCATGCACGAGTGTTTTGCCTGCTTGTGTATTTGTGTGTGTTGCCCCCGGCCACTAAGCTGATAGCTGTGAACTGGCCAGAGCAACTGTTTTCCTTCAAGGGATTTTAATGGCATTTCTGCCTCATCGGTTGATAGAGGAGACACAACATAGACTGACAACATGGCAAAATCCACCCGTCTTATCTGACTAAAATCATCAAGTGTGGCTGCAACAGAAGAGCTCACCACTAACTGTAGATTCACCCTGTTTGCCAAATGAAACTCTGGTGTCGGTGTGGTCACTGGGGGAAATCTCGGCACACAGGAAACCTCAATTAAAACTTGAGAGGGAGAATCCAAAAGTGTCAGCTGTAAGCTGATGTTCAGCCTCTTCACCACCTCCACTGTACTAAAAGAAGACAGAGGAGTGTGCAGTTTAGTGATGTTATGTCTTGCTGCCAAGGTGTGAAATTGCCTAGTACAGCTTTAACTTAGCTTAGATATAACATAACATCAGATTGGTGGATACTTTTATCTGAAGCGCCTCTCTGTACCATGTGTACAAATGAAAGTATTAAAAATGTAAAAAAATAAAATAAAAACAAAAATGTAGAAGAGAAGAAGAGAAATACAAACTATGTAGGTGAGACAAAGAAGAGGAAGGAACAAAGTGAGGATTTCAAGATCAAGATGCCAAACAGAGAGACAGGAAACCAAATGACATCCAAACTCAACATCGTACAAAAACAACTAAAAGCATAAATAACAAGCAATGGGAAAAGTTGTCAAGTAAAACAGCCCTGATGCCAGAGAAGTGAAAGTTTGCTACTGAGCACAAGCCGGTGGAGAACAGTGACTCCCCAAAGCCCAAAGTTGCGTCACTCAGAGTTTCTCAGTGTGTTCGACGTCCGGCTGCTGTAACAGTGGGCTGATGATGCAGGGTGAAATGCAACGTGGAGGTCCTGGTGCCCTGATGGTCTGGAGGAAAAAAAGTAGAATAACTGACAGGGGCGGATTCACATAGGGTAGCAGCAATCATGCAGCTTGTGATGAATGGTGTGAAGGAGGAGAGAGAGACAGAGATGGATGGTCTTCACTCCTTTAGGTTCTCAGTAACAGTCTGAAGAAGTTTGGGCTTTTTCTTCATTTTCTGCAGTAGCCGAAGATCTCCAGTTAGTGTACAAATTGATTTTCTGCCTGTCTCCAGACCAGCGGTTAGCAACCTTTTCAGCTATGCAACACCCCAAAGTGAAAGCGATAGCTACTTGAGAACCACTGTTGAAGGCAGACATGTACAGAATATTGAACTTTGACACCAGATGATCATTTTTATTTTCCCTTTTCAGACTATTTTAAATTATTTAAAATGATTATTGGAAGAAGTCTATAGAATAAGTCCTTTAAGTCCTTTTCAAGTTTTCAGATTTGTGTTTTATTAGGGTGGAAAAGCTTCTGAAACAGCATTTAGACCGTGGGACACCAGAATTCTCCAATGAAACCGAGGCTAATAATAATAATAATAATAACAGTAAAACATGCTGCATCTGCATCATATCATATCTGAGGTGGTATATGATATGAACAACAACTGGCCGCTATATTGGCCTTTAGAAATGTGTTTTTCTCTAACATCATGTTGCAACATCCCAGGGGGTCTAGACCCCGAGGTTGAGAATCACCGCTATTGACGGCAGCAAATCAGAGTCTATTTGAAGAGCCCCGCCCCCCCGTAACCCCCCAGAGTGGTCCGACCCAGACAGAGAGGGGACTGGGGGCGAGATGAGAGCTGTGAAGGAAGACCTGGTGTTGGTGTTACATTAACCTGCAACGCCTTGTCAAAACAGGGAAGTCCCCCGAGAACTGACGAGCCGCCAGTGATACCACATATAGACACACACACACACAGGAAGTACACACAAACACACACTTACACATATACACACACACACACAACATGTATAACCACACACATGCAGACACAGATAAACACACACTCTCTGCACCATGCAGGCGGCGGAGAGGTGCGACTGTCATCTTGATTAAGACCGCTGGATTTTTAATGGGTTTAATTAGGAGTCTGAAAAGGCCGGGCTGTGGTTCCTGATCAGATAACGGGAACAGCCGGCCTCCGTCAGCCCATTAAGCTGAACAATGATACCGAGGTTTTTTTTAACCTTTGAGCAAAATAAAGCCAACCTCACAAGTGGGTAACAATCACTAACGCTCTCTCTTGTCTTCTCTCAGCGCTGGTTTTGAACTCCAGTTCCACTCTAGAGTGGAGTCGATCCTGCTGTCTGGACGGGTTTGGCCTCTTCCTCTCTTAACCTTTATGCATGCAGGGAGAGCTGACTGAGCTGACTGAGCTGACTGAGCTCCCTGCTCGTTTCCTTCAGCCCCACGCTGTTTCATATCTATACAGTCCCACATATTCCCATCTGGGAGCTGCACAGTACGACCGTAGTCAAGCAACCACCACAGAAGAAGCCTCAGAAAAGCATTCAGTTTAAGCTGCTTTGTTCTGCTTTTTTGTGTGAAAGACGCTAAAAGACCCTAAACACCCTAAAGACCCTAAAAAGACCCTTAAATACCCTAAAAGACCCCAAAGACCCTAAAAGACTCCTAAAGACCCTTAAAGACCCTACAAGACCCCTAAAGACCCCTAAAGACCCTTAAGGACCCTACAATACCCCTGGAGATTGTGCTGTGGATTGTCTCTGCTGCTCCGGGATTCAAACCAACAACCTTTCAGGTAAAAAGGCTGCAACTTAAACCTCAATCTGAGAACTTTGTCTGTGCTGAACTTTGTCCTGTGTCGTTCCCAATGACGCTTTTGTACAGTTAGCTTACACCGCTAGCTTTGTTAGCTTGTCATGCTCCGCCCTCTGAGCTGCACAGAAAACTAAACCCCTAGTGACAAATTACAGGTCAACCAGGTTTGTAGGGTCTCGGGAGCTCCTCTGTGTATCTGTGTGTTCATTCGTTCATCGGTGTGTACGGCGTTTTGCACAGTGCTTAGAGCGAATCACCGATCACACACCAGGAAGCAACTCGCTGATGTTCTTGCATTAGCGCAGAATAAGATTGCAAATTATGGTTGGTTAGCTGTCAATTCATGGTGGGTGGCAAGTGCAGGCAGGTACATGTGACACACACACACACACACACACACACACACACAGCTCAATTGATTCCTTGAATCCATGTGTTGATCTCAAAAATGACATGGTAATTTATTCATGGCTGTCTGATTACAATTGGAGCTCCATAATGGGAACCCTATAAGATGGTAAGATGGGAGAAGGGGGGTGCGGGGGGGGGGGGGGTGAAGACTGGTCAGCACTAGTTCACTATGAATTTACATAAAAAAGATCAGCCTGAAAGGAGGGTGAACTGGGTGCAGGTGGGTCCCCACTAACACACACACACACACACACACACACACACACACACACTTTGTTAGGTACACCTCTCTAGTAGGGTAGGAGCCTTTTGCCTCCAGAACAGCCTGAATTCTTCCAGCTTGGATTCAACAAGGGGCCCTTCTGCTCACCACTGTTGCAAAGAGCTGTCTTTAATTAAAGAGTGTCTCTCAGAGGACCCAAGGCACTAAGCAACAAGAAGAAAGAAAGAGAGAGAGAGAGAGAGAGAAGCTAGGCTAAATCCGATGACAGTTTCAATAGTTTTGCCTTAATCGAGTCAAGATCGAATTACCGTTGTGCATGTAGATGTAATGACTGTAGGTGCTGCTCACGGTGAAACCCTGTGGAGACGAGACTCCTCCGGTCAACAGCCACTGAATCACAACCTCCTCCCTCTCCCTCCCTCCCTCCCTCCCTCAGTCAGTGTTAAAGTGAGTTTCAGTTTGAGCGTCAGTTTTTCCGTGCATGAGCATCGAATTTAAGAATGTAAACTGGCAGTGTTAGGGAGTATTATTACGTACACACAGTACTTTTCAATAGGATAATACACCCCAAAGTTCCCTTCACTCATAACCCAAGGTTTGATTTTAGACATTATTCAGCATAATGTGATGTAATGGATATTGTGGCCTGCAGATACCAATATTTTGTCATTTCAAATCATTTCAGAAGCTTGTAAATAGTAACTGAGCAAACTAAAACCACATCCGAGGTTTTATTTTATTATGAGCTCCCAGAGTAGAGATAGAAGCTTTCACCACGTGCTGTTTGCTGTGGCTGCCTCAGCTAAAGCGACTGTGTCCCGGTGATAATATATAACTTAACGCTTTAGTGAGTCATTGATAAAGCGTGACAGCGGTCTGAGGAAAATCAAAACTACATCCCCTTCTTTTCATATGCTGCGTTTTCCCACATATTAACAGGTGTGGGAAGAGATAAGTCTCGCCAAGTGCCGTCTTATGGCGTCCTGAGGACTGAGGTGGTGTTCGTTTCGGAGTGGAAAGCCCAAAAAAAGTGGACGGACTAACGAGACGCAGCTCTTTATACGCTTGCTCGGGTTTCCCTCGAATAATTCATCCGCCAACCAATTTCATGGTGATGGATGGAGAGCGGGGAGAAAGAGACATGGAGGAAGGCTTTGTTATGTTGGGCGATGTTTCATTAAAAACATCAAAAGTCAGAGGCGAAAAAACTCACCACACACACACACACACACACACACACACACAAGCAAAAATAACAATATGACATGAAGAAAGAGGGAAAGAGCTGGGAAGTTTTTCTCAGAAAGCCACAAACTCAGAAATAACTTGATTTATTTATTTATGATAAACTAATCGTCTCTATAGATAATAGCAACATAATGTAACTTAAGCCCTATTCACACAGGACCAGTGTTATGTGGGGAATTACCCCCGAAGCGCTTTATTTTATCAAACGCATTTGCATGGGAAAATTAAATTTGCTGAATTTGCTGAAATGTGTCAGGATACTGTTGTATAAGGTCAAGATTTTATAATTTGTTACTTCCTGATTAAACAAGGCAGAACTTGAAGTTTGTGCCAAAAACGTAACTTCCAGATGATCTTGTTGATCTTATTGACAGATCACATTTCTGTCCCCAGGTGAGTCCCGAGTGAACATGACTTTAATGTCCTGCAGTTTGATGTCTTACATTTGTCCCACTTCAAGTCTTGTATTGACAATTGACAGGTGAATGTGATGTACTAATTGCTTTGGGATGTGCTGAAATGCTTTGGCAGTATTGGTTCTCTTCCAGGCCAAAAAGCTTCCTTGAAAGCTGAAATAAAACAGTACAAGGTCAAAGCCACCGTGTTAAACTAAAACACTCCAGCAGTTTTAGCGTTCATTAAACCATCATTTTACTTGACTGATTAATCAATTACTTATTTGACTTTTTCAACTGAACAATCAAATTGTTTCTGAAAAGGCGTTATCAACACATCCATGTGTCCATGTGTGGGACGGCATACATGTCTGTTGCTTTTCAACATATTGGTCAACATGACATGACATTTTAGAAGATGTCATATATCTGTTCATCTGCTTCATGACAAACCTATTATTATTAAAATGAAATTAATTTTCATTTTGGTGTTCCAGATTTAAAAAATGTCATTTGAACAAAACTACAATAAAAAGATTATTTTTCTCAATACAATTCTCCAGTAATTGGGCACAATTTTGTGTTCAGTTGCTTATAAATGAAGAAAAGTCCTTTTATAAAAAATATTACTTAAATACTTAAAAGCTTTTGTCTAACAAATGTACTTTTCAAAACATCTAGTAGAGCAACTGAAAAAAAAAGATCTAATCTGACTTAGAGAAAGCAGCGAGGAAATCTAAAAGAAAAGGGACCAAGTCATTCTGCCACACAAGTTAACACATACTAACACAACATGTCTTGTCATAAACATGTTGTATTGAACAGTAACATAAATGTGTGCTGTTTCATAAATTAAATTATTTCCCTTTTGCTGTTCTTGTGTAACTGCATGGCAACGTCTCTATGAAACAATTTTCTTCCCCTAATTCAGTGGTCTTCAACCCTGGTCCTCGGGGCCCACAGCCCTGCTGGTTTTGCTTCCTACTAGGTAGTTAATTAGATTCACCTGGTGTGCCAGGTGTTAATCAGCCCCTGATGAGATGGCTGAAATGAAAACCAGCAGGGCTTCTGGGCCCTGAGGACCAGGGTTGAAGACCACAGCTCTAATTGATGCCTCTCCTCCAAACTTTCTTAGTTCTCAGGTTGCCCAGGAGACCAAAAGGTCGGGGGGTGTTGCCCTGATATTTAACCCTATCCTTAATCTTAATCCCAAGACTAACAACAAATTCACATCCTTCAAAGTCCTGATTCTGCACCCTACAGCTACGAATCTCCCGTCATTTTATATAGCAGTACTTCATCTCGGACTTAATGACCTGAGCTGATAATATTCTCATCATTGGTGAGTTTAACATTCACCTAAATAACTCCACTGATCCTCTCAGTGAGGCATTCCTAGATCTTATTGATACTTGCGGCCTCACTCAATTCGTTCATGAACCAACCCACCATGGCGCCAACACCCTTGACCTAGTTCTGGCCCGTGGCATTCCTGTTTCTGCTTTAGTGGTCTCCTCTTATGTGCCCGCCCTATCTGATCATTATCTAATTAAATTTGAGATCGAATTGATCTGCCCACGTCGTATTGATGCTACCACGGCCTCGTTACTATCTGAAAAATTGTCCAGTTTTCTCGCACCACTCTCTAGTCATGTTGGCTCACTGCCTAGATCTTTCCACTCCACCGAAACTGCACTCACAAGAGTGGTCAATGATCTCTATCTCAACCTCTACACTATTGCTGCTTGACCTGAGTGCAGGCTTCGACACAATTGATCATACTGTACTCTTGAAATGTCTTGAAAATGATATTGGTATCCGGGGATCAGCATTTTCTTGGTTTAGGTCTTATTTACTTGATAGATCACACCGTGTCTTTTACAACAACATGACCTCAGAGTGTTGCAATATGGACTTTGGCGTGCCACAAGGCTCTGTCCTAGGACCACTACAATTCTCTATCTATATGTTACCACGGTGACATCATGCACAAATTCGGCATTAACTTCCACTGTTACGCCGATGACACTCAAATTTACATACCCATCAAACCTACCGATACCCAATTTCAAAAACTAGAGGCCTGCCTATTGGAGGTCAAATGTTGGATGTCCCTAAACGTCCCACTTCTTAATGGCAACAAAACTGAGATGCTGATTGTAGGACCAGCTAGACATAGACATTTATTTGAGAATAGTACAGAATAGTAGTAGAGAATAGTAGTTGTGTAATGTCCGAGAGCCCATACGTTAAAAACTTTGTGGTAAAAGTTGACCCTACCCTCTCATTCGAGTCAAAAAGAAAACTGCAGGTAACAGAGCCTTTTCTTACCGGGCTCCCTATCTCTGGAACAATCTGCCTGCCTCAATCAGAGAGGCAGGCTCTATCAAAGTCTTTAAGTCAAGGCTAAAAACCCATTTATTCTCTTTATCATTTGACCACCTCCTAGGACGATGCTGACTGAGCGGGCGTTTGCGTTCTCCTATCTGGGCAGTGTTGGCGTCTGCGTGGTCCCCTAGTCCTATGATGACACTGACTGAGCTGCCGTTTGCTGTGATGCTCCACATCAGATCTGGATGTCCCACCATAATAAACTTTTATGCATTGTGTATAAGCTGCTTGCCCAAACTCGGCATCTATTGCACAATCTATTGCCCAACCGTCCTGGTAAGGGGATCCCTCTCTGAGTAGCCCCTCCCGAGGTTTCTTCCAATTTTTCCCAATAAGGTTTTGTGGGAGTTTTTCCTTGTCCTCTGTTGAGGGTCCAAGGCTGGGGGATGTCGTGTACTAACCATTTATTGTTTCACATATTGGGCACTGTGAAGCCCTTAGAGATTGTAACGGTGATTAAGGGCTATACAAATAAATGTGATTTGATTTGAATGTGAGGAGAATCTGACCATTTGAGTAAAACTCTTTGAATTGAACTGAGTGAGAGAGGCACAAACAACACTAAGCAAAAGAGGAAAAACAGAGAAACAGCGATCGACATGGACAGACAAAGGCAGAATAATGGTGAGGAAGGAGGCCAAGGCGCTGTGTGGCCGGCCAGGTGATTGAAGCCTCATTCTGCTTTATAAAGGCTGTGGACAGATCAATAAGGTTTTCCCCCGGTAGGTAATGAACATCATTTTCGACCCAGTGATTCTTAAATGTCTCATCCACATAGCCGCTGAACAATAATGAACCCCAGCTGACTCAGACAGGTCTTATCGTGCTGAATCCAAAGCAGGAAATGGTTTGCTGCCCACAGCCATCGCTTTGGTTCAATACATGAAACCTGGGAAGTTATTATTCCATGCAGCAGGCCCGTTCCTCCATGAGCTATTATTATTTTATTTCTCTTATGTCTCTGTCTACCTACCACAGACCTGGGTCATACAGTACTTTCTTGCATTTTTGAGGTTTGGTTTGATGTTTGTTTGTCTGTCAAGCAATATTTTATACACCACTGATCAGATGTTGATGAAACACTGCTCAGCTCCTCTCCAGCTCCCCACACTGGCACACTGACATGATGGATGAGGAGAGTGCAGACCGGCTCTGCCAAAAATGCTTCTCCCAAGAGGAAACCAAGACGTGGTCTGAGTAGGTGGAGGCACAATTTTCGATACCAATATTGCACTACACCACCTGATTTGTATTGACACTCCACTCTACTGTGCTTCCCTGCCCATTTTGGTGCAAGCGATGTCATGATGAGTCACAAAATTATAGGTCTCGCCTGGAACCAGCCCCTCTATCGCTGGTCCTTCCTACTCAGGAACAAATCTGCTATTCAAGGTCATTTGTAATTTCAGTGAATAGGATGCTATTAGAGCCAATAAAAAATGTTGCTAGGCATATTGTTGACGGTCGGTGCTTGCTCATCTTTAGCAGCCCTGAGGTATAGTTGATCAGCTAGAAGTAGAGGAACATATTGGGTCCAACATCCAGAGGTGGTCGTGGAGGACGTCCACATGGCAAATAAATGGTCGGCTACTTTGTATGTGATCTACCTATTTAGCTGTACGACACGCTGCTCTATTGATCCACATTGTGAGGGCTTGTCAGTTAGCTAGCTAGCTGGTTAGTTCAAATACGTCAGTGTTGCTCGTCAACGACGTCAGATGTACTGAAGATGTAATTCATTTTGTGATTGGTTATGGGATGAACCTATGGAAGCAAATAAGTGACATTTATATTTGCATTTTTAAACACCACTGAATTCATAACATTGAAATATTTTACTTTGAAAACCATGTACCTGAAGTAAAATATGTGGTGTTTCAAAATTCAAATATAAATGTCACTTATTTGCTTCCATATAAACCAGCCGTGGGCGACGTCCCTCTTCTAAATTTGCCAAACTGAAAGTATGTTTCATTATTGAGTCTGAATAATGAAACAATGAAATGTCCATTCAATCTGAATATCAGGCCACGCTTGGTCTGCGCCAGCATGAAATCAGGCCCCCAGTTGGAGCCAGGTATTCAAATCCAACCTGCCCATCACACAAAGCTGCCTTGACAGGTTAGCGTTCAGACAGACAGACACTGCATGACACTGTCCAGGTCCATTCACAGTTCACACTGATGACTGATTGGATTAGAGGGGCCAAGTATGCCAAACAATATTGCAAATTAATAATAATATGACATCAAGAATATAAATAGAAGAGAGAGAGAGAGAGAGAGAGAGAGAGAGAGAGAGAACGTGGGTTTGTGACGTACTTGTTCTGTCTTATAACTGGAAATGTTATTGCCTTCATTACTATATACATACCAATATATACCATATACCTCTATACTTTCTATATATACCCATATACCTTCTATATATACCTATATACTGCCTTCTATATATACCCACATACCTTCTATGTATACCCATATACCTTCTATATATACCTATATACTACCTTCTATATATACCCATATACCTTCTATAGTGGAAAAAGATACATTTCATGATAGGTTTCAGTTTTGTTTGTTTAAACCTTTGTTCATCAAGGGAATGTTTTAGACCACTTCCTTTGCTGCCACTTCCCATTCATACTGAAAGCTGCCCAGTACAACCAGAGTCTTCTACTGTTGGCCACTAAGCAGCTACTGGGGGCTACTGCACTGTACTGGGAAGCTCCCAGTGTGAATGTGTGGAACTGTATGAACGTGAAGCAGTAATGACTTAGTTTGAGGGATATCATTTGAAATGATGAACTAAGCATCTCTTTGAAGCAAATAATCATTTTCAGAAACACTTCCCAATGGCTTCATTCCAGCATATCAATCTGTGTATTGATCTATGGGAAGGGATTGTAGCTACACAGCACTTCTTGATATCGTCTGAGTTGCCCCCCTGCTGCTCGCTGACCTTGGCTCGTTTCCATTCAGACACAAATCACAGAAACTCTCACAAACGTTTTATTCCCATAGCTTTCACAAATGAAGCATTTGCATAGAAATACCACCATCCGTCTTCCTCACAAAAGCTCTTTAGAAGTGCTGATGATGTTCAGGAGTTTTATATTAAGATGTTTCACTTCAACGATAAATACATCAGAGACAGTTTAAATAGGGTGTATTGATCAGGAAGAGATCACACTGTTTTAAAGTAAAACCTCTATCAAAGTGTGACAGTGCTCCACTTAGCTAGCTTGTGTTGCACGCCGGTCGATGATATCGATTGGTGCTGTGTAACTGTGTATGCTGCACCATGCTATTGTCCATGCCCTGTACAGCGAGCGATTATCTCCTGTAATGTTAATTGGATTGTTGAAGGAAAGAAAGGAGCCACGTCACAACGGATTCATTTGCATTCCAGATGCATCTGTTCGCCTGTTCGTTAGTTGTTTGATCATTCATTACCTCACCCAGTGAACCATTAATTTATTCATACACTCATTCACTCATACACTCAGTCATTCTTGAAAACACCCTGGGGAAAAAAAACCTTGCAGCCAAACCAAGGTGCATGAACCTAAAAGAAGCAAAAGAATGAAAAAAAATTAAACTACTGTTGGAGAACAATTGACAAATCTTTAAAGGGGCAATAAATAATCTATTACCTTTATTGGCTTGATAAACTCAGCAACCAGTAGGAATTCCAGCAACATTGAACTTCTTCTTGGCTGAAACGTGTCCTCCATCACTGAGCAGTTGAAAAGGAAGTAGGTGGAAGGGATTGGATTGTGTCTTATCCAGTGGGCGGGGCTTTGTGTTCCAAAACAAAGGCTGGAGTCTTGAAGGCCAGAAGTCTCAGCAGCTGGTGAAATAATCAATACGTCATTGGTATTGATCTTCAACCCTAGCAACCCCCCATAGATATATTATGGTCATTTTATGCTATGGGGCAGTAAAAACCTGACTTATTGCCCCTTTAATATCATCAGGGTTACAGTATTGCAACAACAATAAATTAATTCAATGTCATCCAGAATTGGCACCTCAGGGCCCATAGACCAATCAGGCGGCAGCCTCTTGAAAATGCTCCTGTTCAGTCCAAAGGTGTTTGATGGATTCACCTCAAGTAGAGAAGTTTTAATGTGGAGATTGCCAGTACACAAAAAATACACAAAGTTATCAGCACCCTGTCAGTGGGAAGACTGTAGACATTAAGACTTTCATTGCTTGTAAAATGAAGAATGTTACAAACACGATTTCATGCCCCGGTGGGAAAAGTGGCTCTAGATGCAGCAGAGCGTTTTGTGAAAGTTTGAATCACTGAACACAGGAGCTCCATTAAGACAGAGATGTCAGAAACCCTGCAGCCACTTTAAAGAAGCCAAACATCCTTCAGAGGCAGTGAGAAGGTCCCCAAGAGGACGGGGTTTAAGTTTCATTAGAAAACAAAGAAAAAGCCTCTTGGATCTTTCATTTTAAAAGTCTTAACACAAATTAAATGAATAAGGAATGCTGTAATGTTTCTGAATGAGGTGGGATTTTATGCCCGCAAGAGGCTGGAATACTATGTTGCTGGTGTACTGGTGTACTCCTACACCAGCTAATTTTTTTTTTAATGGCGTCTGATTGGTCTATGGCTTCTGAGGTGGCCATTGAACATATTTCTTGCCATATTTATGCATGAAATCCTGTAACTCCAGCGAAGGCCAAAACGTGTTTAAGCTTTGTCAATTGTTCTCCATGAGTAGCTGAATGTTTTTCATGCACCCTGTTTATTGGATGACCGGGGACAGAAGATCGTATCTCAAACCCTTGGTGCAGAAGCCGGTAGCAAGACGCCCACTCCGGTCTCGTCTCTCGTGATGTTCCTAAATGTGTGCATTGACATGAAATGGTGAACTGAACTCTGTAAAGGTTCACAGCCTGATTTTACCTTTCTGATGCAACTTTGCAAAACTGTTCTCTTCTCATCCACAGTGATGGATCACCTTTACCAACCGAATTAGATGCCTCAGGAGTCATTTTCTATGATGATTTAAAATAGTTAATTATGGTGTATGCTTGTAAAAACAGTCTGTACAAAATGAGCAAGAAAATCCAATCACTCTGGAATGGTTCGTTAAGATCAGATCCCACAAGAATCTGCTGCCTAAGTATGACACTGAGGGGGCTGTCCACTTTTATTTCAGAACAGTACTGGTGTTGGTGATAATTGTCTACGAAAGCGCCCATTTACATTGCTTCAGAAAGTTGCCTGTCACGTCCAGTCTCCTCTGAAAACAGCAACTGGTGGCGTGGCGGTAGCCTGGAGCTCTGTCTTCCTGCTCACCTGTCAGGTCAGGTTTGTGTGATTCGCAGGGGTAAACACTTCTTAGCGTTTGTTTTCTTCTGCTGGGAGTACCAGATGGGTGGGGTTCACCAAGTCGGGGCAATTCAGATAATGTCAGCTGAGTTGTCAGTAGCAGAACACAAGGGTGCAGGTAGACTAGAGATTAGAGAAGCTGCTTTGTGATCAAGAGTTTGAATCCTGTAGCGGAAGGGAAGATATGTGTTGTTGAATGAGACACACACTTCCTGCTGCACTCAAAAACAACTGTCAAGGCGCCCTTGAGCAAGGCGCCTACCCAGTGTGCTGCCTTGTAGTGGCTCAGTGGGCAACAGCAGCTCTCGGACCCGGCGGGAAAATTGCTCCAATTTCCAACCATCCAATCAATCGGCCAGTCAGTGTCATCCATCTTTAATATGATGGGTATGATGATTGATTGATTACATTGATTACATATTTGTAGAATTGATCAATACTACACTAGTTGTCTATTGGAAGCCCTTGACCTGTATTGATTCTAATGTGACATTTTGATTGTATTATGTTTTATTAATATTATTATTACTATTATTATTATTATTATTATTATACTTGGTTTCAATGAGTTTTAGTGTCCATGATGGTCTAAATGCTTTTTCAGAGGCGTTTTCACCCTGACAAAAAATAAAATAATAAATAATTAAAATACAATTCTGGGAGAAACACTGAAAAGCATCTGCTAAACGACTGTCATTACTGTAATGTAATGTAATCATCACCCCGTTCTCCGAGTTCAGATCCGGTCCAATGGGCATTCGAAGGCTGACTCTACTCCGCTGCTCCTATACACACACAGAATCTCAAAGTGGTGAATTACTGAGCCCAGTCAAACGTTACCTTTGTTGTCTTTGAACTTTCACTGAAGTCAAGGAAATGGAGGTTTTAGCTGCTCTGTATTCTGGTGGGATGCCGGGCCAGGTGGCACGGTAGAGCTCAGGCTTTATCACTCTGCATAGTATATACTGTTCCGCCACTGAATAAAGAGTATGAGGTGGTTTTATTTGGCAACCTAACAGCTAACATCAAACCAGCTGCCAGAAACCTGAGACGGTCATTTATGATTCTGGTCTGACCTTTGAGACACAAGTACAAAGTGTCCAGTGTTGCTTCAGAATATAAAAGTCATCCATGCTTTTATCTCATCCCGTCCTGAAGACTTTCCCATCTTAGCAAATGTACACCGGCTACCTGTCGATCTAGAATTGATTTCAAGATTGTAAAGCAGTGAATAACTTTTATCCCCTCCATGTTCAGATCTGCTGATACAGCTCTTTTACCTAGCTTTCCCAGCTCAAGGCGAGAGGTGACAGAGCTTTGGCTATCAGAGCAAAACATCAAAACATCAAAACACACTTCTATAACCTTGCATTTTACAGGCAAATACAATTCATTTATTTGCATGATGTCTTTTATTGCTCCTACGTGCTGCAACGTTTTGAAAGCTGCTATATAAATAAAGTTTAGTAATATTAGGACACTGGATTCACACACACACATTAGAGTGAAGTAGGGGAGCAACTACCATTCGATCAATCAAGTAATCAATGCAACTTTCACATTTCTGTTAATTGCTGTTGACTTGTTTCCATACACACTCAGAGCCAGAATCCTGTGCATGTACTTTATTAAGGGCACTGTACAATATGCATGTGAAGGTGTAGGTCAATGTGGCGGCAACACGTTCCAAAAATAAACAGTTTTCATATCAAACCATCAAGAATACACAAATAATACAGTTAACTGAAGTGTAAGATTTAAAAACAGGGAAACTGAAATAGCATTATTAAACACAAGCACCTATTATGACATCACAAAGTAAATTTACAGACATGTCATCCCTGCAGAATTCACCACATCTTCCTTTTTCTGAAATAGTTCTATTTGAATTCTTATGTTTCATTTCTCATATTTATTATTCTGGTTTTTGCTCTTCTTCTTCTCTGTTGAGTTGTCCAATTAATTTGTGATTGTCAGTTTGATTTCTTTCATCTTAAATTCCTTTTTTTTTAATCTCATCTGTACAATCTTGTTTTCTTTGCACTTTCTGTGTTTGATCATTTTTATTTATATTTTATGTGAAAATAAATTATACTCAGAGTCACGTTTTCCCAAGTCATTTTCTACAAGGTCAATTTTACAAAGTAAAACTTCTCAGGTTGTTTTTTTCCAAAGTAAGTGTTTTCCTGGGGAAGATTTTCCTGAAGTTGTTCCAGGTATTATTTTTTTCCTCAAATGATTTTTCCCAGGTATGCCCTTCCTGTTGAAGTTTTCCGCAGTACGTTTCCCGGGGCGAAGGCCTGAACTTTGAATTCTTTGATCTGTACTAATAAATGTCAATGATAACAGAACAGCATCCCTCTCTAACAACAACCCTTGACTGGTGACAGAGACATTTTACCACTAAGTTTACCTTTACCCATGGCTAATAATAGAAGAGCAGCCACATTTCCCTGTTTGGGTCAGATGGGACTAGTTGTGACCAGACATTTATTTTCTTTATTTAGTTTTTTATTTATCTAGCGTTTCGCTGATCTTTTCACCAACCTTTAAAAACCACATTCATGTACTGGATGGTTCAGCCTCTGGAGGATTCCTGGTCAACCAATCAGTGATGGATTCCCAACTTGATAACCTCATTCATATATCCAGTCTCACTCACCTTACCTTTAAAGGAAAGATCACCCTCTGATCCTCTTCCACTGTTTTATATATATATATGTATATATATATATACACAGTACTGTGCAAAAGTCTTCAGCACATGTAAAAAAAAAAAATGTAAACATGCTTTCAAAAATAATGAAATGAAAAGATTTCCTATAAAGAGCAGTAATGTCAAACACTAATGCAGAAAACATAAAATAAACATCTAAGACAAAATTTATACAAGAAAATCTTGTATAATACCTAAGACTTTTGCACAGTACTGTATGTGTATATATATATATCTCAAGTGTTTTAATTTAGTTTCTTTGTGTACCCGCTTTCCCTCAATCTGCCTCATATACTTTGACTTCAGTTAGTGATTTCCCAGAATGCCTTTCAACAACCCCCATAGAAGAGGCATGAACTTGTTTTCAGCTGCAGGTTAAACTGCAGATGATAGGTGGAAAGAACGATAACGATAGTGATAGTAAGAGCAAGAGAACAAACAGTCGAGAAAAAGTGAGAGTCTTACTCCACACAAGTGTTGGGGCTGCATTGCATTCTGGTCTATCTTGGCTACTGCATTGCATTCTGGTCTATCTCAGCTACTGCATTGCATTCTGGTCTATCCTGGCTACTGCATTGTATTCTGGTCTATCTCAGCTATTGCATTGCATTCTGGTCTATCCTGGCTACTGCATTGCATTCTGGTCTATCTTGGCTACTGCATTGCATTCTGGTCAATCCTGGCTACTGCATTGCATTCTGGTCTATCTTGGCTACTGCATTGCATTCTGGTCTATCTCCTGTCGGTGGAGAAATTGGTCTCTCTCTCTCCTCTGATGGATTTCTCCTGTATGATTGTTGATCGTCGGTCTAGAAAGAAGCCCTTGCTCTTTGATTCTGATTGGCTGACGGTTACCGTTGATGTTTTAGACCCATGAAACATTTTCTGATATCAGACTGGAAATATCTCAACGTGACGTCACGTCGTCTACGATTGGCCAGTTACATCTGTTTCATAGCAGTGTTAAAGAGTTTTCCCTTAACATCCAAACCAGGTTTCAACATATGTTCTACATTTCTCAGCCAGGGGATCGTTGCATTCCCTCCAGTGTATTGGTAAATACCTTTATGCTATCGATCTTTTTTTAAGAAAAGGTGTCACTGTCTCGTTGTCCTCCACGCTCATACTGGCTCAGCCAAGCTGCCAAATTTGACTGTTTTCTCAGGTGGATGACATAAGATTTACTTGTTGTCATGGCAATGTTGACAAACCCAAATAAAAGTTTCATGTAGGTTTGCATGCCTCAGCATCTGATTTTGTACCATAAATCCATGTGGTCCAGATTGGAATTGAAAAAATGCGACTCCATGCAGCTTTTTGCTGTTCACTCTGATTAGAAAACATCGGATCTGAGTCACATGGGAATGAAAGAAATAAGAATTGGGTCTCTGAGCTGCAGTGTGAAGGTAGTGTATATTTAAGTCTGTAATAGAGGTATTATTTAGTCGACCAAGGGCTAGCGTTACCTACTATCCATTAAAAAGTACCACTCTTTTTTTTTCCATTTTATGCTATCGAGCATTTTTTAAGAGACACTTTTTAAGCGTCAGTTTTTTCTCGAACAGTGGGCAACTTCATCAATTCTGTTGGAACGACTCTGAGCCATTACATACAAGCATTCACTGTACTGCAATAACTCACGTTAGGCTTAAACATCATGTTATAATTTCTTTCCATATCATTTGTGCCACGGCGCTCGGATCTGGTCGTGACTGGACTGGCAACGAGGGAAAAACAGACGACACATGATGGGCCTTCAAAACGCTCCGGCTGAACACTGAAATGGAATAATTGTTCCCTCCCAGCATGAAGTGCTCTCTGTATCAAACCAGATTAATAGAAAGTGGATGGAGAGAGAGAGAGAGGGAGGATAGAGAGAGAAGAAGGATGGAGAGAGAGAGAGAGAGAGAGAGGGAGGATGGAGAGAGAGGGAGGATGGAGAGAGAGAGAGGGAGGATGGAGAGAGAGAGAGAGAGGGAGGATGGAGAGAGAGGGGGGGAGGCATGCGAATGTGAGAGATAGAGGCAAGGAGGCAAGTGGACAAGAGAGCAAGAGAGAGAGTCAGAGAAGAGAGAGAGACAGGGGAGGGAGGGAGGGAGAGAGAGAGAGAGAGAGAGAGAGAGGATGGAGAGAGGGGGGGGGAGGGAGGCATGCGAATGTGAGAGATAGAGGCAAGGAAGCAAGTGGACAAGAGAGCAAGAGAGAGAGTCAGAGAAGAGAGAGAGAGACAGGGGGAGAAGAGAGAGAGAGAGAGAGAGAGAGAGTGAGAAAAGACAGAGGAACCTAATAGAGACAATCACGGAAGCAGAGAGAAAGAGAGAAAACAGAAAAACAAAGAGAGAGACGGAGAGAGAGAGAAAGAGATAGGGTGAGATAAAGAGAGAAAAGCAGAGAGGATGGAGAGAGAAAAGGATGAGAGATGGAGAGAGAAACAGAAAGGCAATGCGAGAGAGAAAGAGGTAGAAAGAGAAGTAGTGAGAAGAATAACAGAGAGAGAGAAATGACGTGAGAAGCAGGGAGAGAGGAAAGGAAAGAGAGAGGAAAGTGACGAGACAAATAGAAAAGAGAGAGTGAGAAGCTGGAAGGAAAGACAAGCAGATGAGAGAGAGAGAGAAAAGGAGGTAGAGGGAGGAGAGAGAGGCAGACAAGCAGAGAGACAAAGACAGGTGAACAAGACAGAGAAAAGAGGGAGAAAGAGAAGAGGAGTCGGGAGAGAGACATAGAAACTAAAGGGAATGAAACTAAAGTAGAGAGAGAGCTGCTCAGTGTTATCTGATCATCAGCATCGTGGCTGAGATCGATTGGTGTGACAGGATGCAGGATCAAGTTAAATGGTGGTTACTGCCCGTCCTGTTTCATCACATGAAACATCTCAGATTGTGACTGAGGACTATTAGATGTTGGACTCCAGATATTCACAATAATACCTGCTGAAGCTGCTTGTGACCGAGAAGTTGCAAGTAATCGCAATTTCTTGGGGGAAATCTGTGTGAATAAGTAACAACCTCAGAAACTACCCTGACCCTTGAGCAAGGTGCTTGAGGTGCTTCCAGCGGCCAACAGTACAACACTGTGATTGTACATAAGAAATAGATGCCTCTGTTGTTTGCACTAGCCTGTAGTCAGCTCCGCCAATCAGAAGTGATGTAACACTAGCCTGTAGTCAGCTCCGCCAATCAGAAGTGATGTAACACTAGCCTGTAGTCAGCTCCGCCAATCAGAAGTGATGTAACACTAGCCTGTAGTCAGCTCCGCCAATCAGAAGTGATGTAACACTAGCCTGTAGTCAGCTCCGCCAATCAGAAGTGATGTAACACTAGCCTGTTGTCAGCTCCGCCAATCAGAAGTGATGTAACACTAGCCTGTAGTCAGCTCCGCCAATCAGAAGTGATGTAACAATGCGTTGACAATAGTCGCTGACAGGTGCTCGCGAAATCTCACTAACGATGGATGCGACTGTTCTCCAAGCATCATTGGTCCAAGCATTTCATAGAATCAATTGGTAGGGAAACAAGGAAGCACGAAATCTGATTGGCTGTTGACGGCCGATGGCAGGCTTTTTGGCGGTCGCCAAGCTTGTTGACCATGCACACATCTGCCGAGTCTCTCAGGTCGCTCAGCTCTGTGGGAAATAAATGGACTTCTGGTGGCTTGTTGATTGTGTTGCTCGTAGCCTGAAGGCAGCTCTACCAGTCAGACGTGATGTATTAACTTGTGTCAAATGGCTCCGATATGTCGGCACACAACTGAAATCCAGTGAATTATGGTTTACTGCCTGAATTTGAACTATTTGAGTCTATATATTACAATCTAGCTGTACTGGCCAACAGTAGAGGAATGGCATTGTACTGAGCAGTGTATGGATGTGAAGCAGGGTGGTGCTGATGAAGAGCCGGGTGGCCTGGAGGTTCGTCCAGACCTTCCTGTAACTGAAGATCACAGGTTCAGTCCCTGTCATGTATCATGTCAAAGTGAAACGTTAAACCCCCGAGCTGCTCACTCGTTGCAAGTCTCTCTGGATGGAAACGTCAGCTAAATGGGACGGCAGATGACAACTACCTTCTTAACTTCACTCCGGTAAATGACACGTCTTCAATTTGAGGGACCAGTAGCTGTCCATCCACCCACCGGTCCACTGCTCCCCTCGGTACATATTGACAGCCACCAACAGATCTTCAATTCCCACCCACTTCCTGTAATTTCATCTCCTTTTTTCGTCTGATAGTCTGTTTGAAGAGTTAAGTGCCCCAGGTGACAACTGGTAGTTAGGCAGCACTAAAACATGTACTCTCACAATTTTGAATGTTGCTTTTAAAAAAGGTGACATTGAAGTATGGGAAAACTGCTGCAGTCGGGGAGTTAGTGGGCGTGCACGTATGTGTGTGTGTGTGTGTGTGCACATGACATTAATCTCTGATGCTGAGAGGTAAAGCGTGCATAGCGCTGAAAAACACATCAAACACGTTTTAAAGAGGAGAAAAAACATCAAAATGCTTTCACAGCAAGTTCATCGCTTGTCAGGTCATGCCAAAGCAGCAATACAAAGCATTGACAGATATCGGACCATGGCTGTGTTAGGTCACGTGTCCACCAGGAACCTCTCTTTGCAGTGCTGACTTCTTTTCTGACTCATTCTGATTTGGAAAGGAGGCACTGTTGCAGCAGCACTCAGAACACATGGTGCTAGAGGTTAAAAACATTTCAGAGTACCACGCTTCAAATGGGTTTTCAGCAGCCACATAGCAAGAGCAGGAGCCACGGCTAATGTTTCCCCGCAGGAATTTGTTTTGCGCTACTAGCTAAAAAAGAGAGTGGTACCTGGTGGACACAGATCAGGTGCGAACCAAACATCTACCAATGGACAAAAGAGCTTTTCCGTCCAAGCCGACAGAGATATTCCGGCTCACGAGGCTGCAGTGGGGAGCCTGCAGGAAGCTCCTGGGTTCAATCCTGCAATGATCCCAAGAGTTCACCAAAGAGTTCCTTGGGTAAGAAGTTGAATCCCTACCAGCTCCTGGGATGTTGCTCTGTGGCTGACCTCCTTAGGAAGAGGCAACAGGCAAAAAGACAGATCCCCCCCAGGATCAACACAGTATCACAAAAAATAAATGAAAATGGCTTTTGCATGTCAGTCAAAAATAAGCGTTGCAGCCACTTAGCACAGAGAAATAAGCTTTCACAGCAGACATGCTAGTGTGGCAGCCATTCTGTCCACAATCCTGTCCTCTCCTGGTTTCATAACCTATGTAGCCTACCCTCCCGCACAAGTCAACTTCTCCCAATGTCTTCATGGTTTGGGACTGTGAGTAGTCTGATTTTGCCCAAACATCTTTGAATGAATTGTCCATCTGTACAGTTGCAGCTGGAGACAAATGAAGCACATCCAGTTTGACAGGGGAAAATGTTTTTGCTGTTCCCTTTGACATCTACCCTTGTGTTTCCCAGAGGCACTGGGTGTGATGGAAAAGGATAAATCATCTTTGACAGAAGAACCAAATCCATCAGCTGGTGTGAGGCCTGCAGTGTTTGTTCTACCAATCCATGCAGGTGCTACTCTTTTCCTCTGATGTTTGCATGAAAATACCTCGCCTGGTCTCGTACCGACGGTAGTTCGGTGTTCGTAGAACCCCCGTGTTGTCGTGAAGCTGAAGATCACGCTGCCCGGCTCCCAGCCTCCCGTTTCACAGAGCCACTTCCTGTCTGTTGGCGTTGCCGTTGGCAGCGGGAGCAATGACGGCGGCAGTGGGCGTGGTCTTCTTGATGGAGGTGAGGCGGATGTGGGAGGTGCTCTGCAGGTAGCTGGCCTGGCGCTCGGGGCGAGGACCTCGACCACATCGGAGCTGGCTGAGGAACGGCAGAGAGACAGCACACAGGTTTGTAGATCAGGTTTCATATAAAACACAAAACATGTCACATTACATCTGCTTTAAAAACAGGATTAGACATCATTTTTTCTCAAACTGCCCTTTAATATTTTCATAATTTTTATTTGCTCTTTTAAATCAGGAATATATTTTTGGTATCTTTTACTTTCTTTCTTTATTTTGGCTACTAAATTAGTCTTAATTAAATCAAATCCAGGTAGCATTGAAAGGTTCTTAACAGTTCTTGACTACAATCGACTAGAATAAACTGGAATAGAACAGAAAAGACTAGAAGGCAGGAGTGGAGCTGAAGAGGAGGGAAAGCGAAGCGCAAACTCAGAATAGAACAGGATACCATAGAGCAGAACAGTGAAGTCATCGGGATTTTACTTTTGATTCATGTTTAGAGGAAGTACAGTCACTGTAACCCAATCGGCTTTGAAAAGCCTGCAGAAGCTCTGAGCTGCTATATGTAGGAAGTGATGATGATGATACCAAAGAGGACGTTCTTTACTGTGATTATGAATTCCCCCTCCAGTATTCTGGGGTTTCTAATGTCCACTGCATGTGTGTATTGTGTAGTAGTAGTATACATACATAACAAGAAGAGCAGGAGACATAAAGATAGCTAACTAGCTCCCTGGTTACCAGCTGGCAGTGAACAGCCATACTTTATGGGAATAACCACTTTCTTGGTGTTTCTACAATGAGAGGAGAATCTGGTGAATCATGGTTGGTGCTGCAGTCTCCAGCACCATTTTAATTGCTTCCCATAGGAATATTTTATTTTTCCTAATTTTTTTTTTTGCTGCTTTAGAGGTGTCTGGATTTGCCTGCAAATCTGACCCAAATGAAGCCACAAAGCCCATCCCTGTGATTAATGTTTCTCACAGCGAAAATCACATTTTGGGGGGATTGTGCCAGACTTAGAACGAAGAGGGTTTCCGACCTGTCAAGGTAGACTAATGGAAAGTTCCAGGATGTTTAGTAGAAGTGCAGGCACTCAAAAAGAGATTTAGGAAACGACTAGGCTGTGATTGCTTCATTTTGCGTTGAGTTTATGGAGTCCATTCACAGTGCAAAATAAAGTACTCAGCGCCTGATCGTTTCCCAAATCTATTTCTGAGTGTTCAGAATTCTACAATTGATCAGCCTTCTGGAAAGTTTTCATTAGTCTTCCGTCGTATACCACGGGCTCAACACAGTGTACTAAACATTTGCAATACCTCGCTAATACTGAGTAGCATCCTATTTCTCACAGCACAGTTAGCTTTGGACAAACACACGCTGTTCGTCAGGTCAGACTGCTGGATTTTGGCAGCGTAAGATTTCCTTGCTTAATGGCAAACATAATGTTTTGAAGAGATGGATAAGATGTACTGTATACTGAAATGAAGAAGAGGAGAATAGACCCTAGTGATTTAGAAGAAGCCTTGAGTCATTGTCTATGAGGTATGAGGTTTCCCACCCATAGCGAAGAGATTTCATATTTCTAACTTTTATTCCTCCTACGCACAGATGAGCTCTTTTTAACACCAAGATGAGACTAAAGGCATTTTCTCCTATTTCTCAAATTCCACTAAGATAAACAACCACATATCAGATCATGTTGATCTCACTCTGATCACAACAACAGATCTCCAGATCATCTGTCATTTAACTCTCCTGGATATGAAACCATGAGATCAGAGAAAGTTCTGAAAGAAAACTCAACATGATGTTTTATGACTCCTTCTTCTCCAACATCCTGCTGCATTTTCCACGAGGCAGCAGCCATGTAGTAGGAGCTGATCACCATTATATAGGCCACATGGTAGCATCCTCACATTGATCTCATACAGTCTCAAGATTTATTCTCTCTGTTGCCTCCTCATTGCTCCTGGGGGGTTTTTAGGAGAAACATTTCAGATGTAGGCAATCACAAAATGATATAAAATTGATATCTTTCCTGTTTCTTAAGCGATGAAGAAACCTGCTACTAGTCTGAGCCACAGATTTCTCCTCTGGGCAGTGATTTACATATATATGTGCCGCACTGTGCAGAAGGCACGTGGAAAAAAAAATCTGTAAAGCGAAGATGCTTTCAAAAACAATGAAAGGAAAAGTTTCTAAATATCAAAAAATGTAAAACACTGATGCAGAAAACATCTAAAACCAAATTTATATTAAAAATTCTAGGGTGGCTGAGACTTTACACAGTGATATATATATATATATATATATATATATATACATATAAAGTTTTATTTCCTGGGAGGGGCTGTGGTGGTATTATTGTCTGGAATTTCGGAAATTTTTAATTGATTGTGACATAAAAATACAAATAAAAATGTTGTAATGTTTGAGATACATTATCACATGGAAAACTAACAAGGTGAAAAAGTCAACTTCTCAAGGTTGAGGACCTTCGAGGACCAGACCTGTTGAAGTGCCTGCGGAAGCTCTCACTGAGCAGGTAGAGGGCGAAGGGGTTGACGCAGGAGGAGGAGAAGCTGAGGACTCTGGCCAGCAGGGTGATGACCAGGTGGGCCAGGGACAGGTCCATCTGGTGGTAGTGGAAGGAGCGGTACATGTAGAGCACGTGGTTGGGGAACCAGCACAGGGCGAACAGGCCCACGAACACCAGCACGATCTTGGCCAGGCGCTTCCTCGTCTCCATCTGGGGGGATGGAGAGAACAGACAGAGAGAGATAATCAGAGGTGCTGAACCACCAACACCTTGATGCTTGTTGGGCAGCCCAGTGGGTAGTGGGTCCTTCAAACCCCCACTCTGCTGAAGTGCCCTTGAGCAAGACACCGAATCCCTGCTGCTTTGTAACCAATCCAGAGAAAGAGAACTTCCCCACTGGGTTCACTAAAGTTTCACATTACTATTATTATTATTATTTGAGGGGTAAAGGAGGATTGAAGAGGGAGGGAGGGGATGGAGAAAAAACGAGAGAGAGAAAGATCAGAGGCAAACAGGCCCGCAAACGCCGGCGCAGTCTTGCCCAGATGTTTCCTCATCTTCATCAGAGACGAGCGATGGGCGAGGGAGGCGAGGGAGGCGAGGGAGGCGGGAGGGGCGAGAGACTCAAAATCACAGGGAGAGATGAAGAGAAAGGGGAAGGGAAGAGAAACCTAAAAACCTAACCGACAGCTAATATTTTATCTTCAGTGTTTCCCCCAGAATTTTACTCTCATCAGGGTGGACAAGCCTCTGAAACAGCATTCAGACCATCATGGACACTATAACTCTCCATTGAAACCAGACTGATGAAGGTCTTTCAGGGTGAACAGCTCCTTAAGGCAGGATGACCCCCCCCACCCATTCAATGGCAGGGAAACTTGTAGCCACCCATGCTACAAATGTATGTGCACCCATGGTACTTTGGATAAAAGCATCCACCAAAGGGCACATGATGAGATGGAGAGAGATGGAAAGAGATGGATGGGGAGAAGGAACTGGAGTCATCTTTATAGTCAGTAGGTGATTTGTTAATCTAATGGGAGCACTAAACAGGAAACAGGAAACATGAAATATTTGCACCCCTGAAATAACCAGCGAAGGGAGTGTTCTCTGTGAAAACCATTTTATAGCAGAGTAAGAGACTCTGACTGTTGTGGTAGATGTGGTTATTTTCACGTCTGGTTTGACGGAGGGTGGTGCTGATGTGATTCCATTACCTGTTTAGTTCAGTTAGTAGAACATCAGACTCTCATGCTGAGGGTCGTGAGATCAAACCTCATCCCCGTCAAATCCCCTACTGTTTATAGACCAGGTGAATTACATGTACAGTGAAAAGGAACTTGACTTGACCACCACTTAAAGAGAGAGAGAGAGGGTGAGAGACATCTGAAAAAGGTTCGCTACATCGATCATACCGACCACATGCAGGTCATCCATCTCCGCACATAAAAACTCAACTCAAGCGAACACATATAAATGTCAACAGGGTTTTTCCAAGTGCTTCTCTTTGTCCCGAAGACCTTTCTAGAAAGTCAAACACACATCAGACCAGCTGACCTTCTGGTTTACAGGCTAGCGATGTCAAGCTGTGTCTCGCTCCCACAGCTTCAATGGAGGCAGCAAACAAATGATGTATGTACAGGTTGTACTGACGTAGCGCTGTTACGTTTCAGTAAGGACATCATGGTTTAGTTCATCGGCACAATGGGGAATTCTCCACCTTGCCGGTACACCTGAAGACATCATTCCTATCACTTAAATTTTAAGTTAAATACATTTTGTGAAATTCCAAACATACCCTTAGGATTTGGAATCAAGTCTCTTTCCCTGTTAGTTTCATAGTTATGGCTAAAAAACGCTGAAGCCCCAGGTCCTTATCGCCACCTAAACACAACCGATTGTCCCTTGGCCCAGTTCCTATCTGTCCACCACATTTTATGGAAATCTGTTCATACATTTCTGAGACCAACAGACGGACAAACTAACAGGGCCGAAAACATGACCTCCTTGTTGAGAGAAAAAACTCCAGCAATAAGGAAACTTTACTGACGGCAGAACAGGGATCATCTCTGGGTAATGGTGATTTGTGTTTGCTCTGATTTGCTGCCAGCAGCCAGGCAGGGTTTGGCATTTTTCCCAAGATCCTCTTAGGCACCTGCAGCTCCAGCTCACAACTCATCTGGATGGGTGGATTATGGCCATAACTCTAAGTGTGTGTGTGTGT